>CM050168.1:105321198-105523698 GCA_027410445.1 Discoglossus pictus | reverse complement strand
AGCGAAACTAAGGGTGGGGATGAGGGGGGACTGATCAGTGTATTTGATAGATTTCCAAGATCTGACTAAAATTTACACCATCTCACATCACAGGCCCAGAGACACATCGATCAATAGATGCAAGAATTGCTCTAAACAAATGCAAAGATATCCCTCTCATACACACAACATTCAGGTATAATGGATGCCTCCATGATTTTCTAAAAAAAAAAAAAAAAAAACAAACAAAAAAAAAAAACACATCAACCAACTGTATAATCAACACTGCTTAACCATGCTTGGGAAGTCCAAACTTTTCAACATTTATATTTGATTTAATTGTACATTGGTCTGTAACTGGACTCTAAAAAAAAAAAAAAAATTTGTGTTTCAAGAAATGCTCCTCTCAAAGCAATGCTCGCATTTTCTGATGCAAGCAGTTAGCTTCTTGACCTGTGAGTGACAAGGTATGGTGTAAACTTTCAGCAGTCCCAGATAACCAAGTGTTATGACCTCCGTCCCCCCCCCCCCCCCCCCCCCCCCCCCTCTTTCTGATCCACATTTTAGGAACTGATGCAAGACATTCATTTGTTTAGAAACAATCTTCAAAAATTCAAGTTTTGTTACATAGCATTTGAGGTTGACAAAAAGACTAATCCATCAAGTTCAACCTTTAAAGAGCTCCACCGATCTGCAATAAATTGATTAGTCAATTCATCCATCCAGAGGAAGGTAAACAGAAAAAAACACCAACAACATTGACACATTTCCAATCATATTAAAATAAAAAAAAACTCCTGACCCCAGAAACTGGCGATCGAATTCCACCTGGATCAATACTTCCTCTCAAAAAAGGGCATTCAGGATTATCCTGGTTAATTCTAAACATATCCTATAATCCCTTTTTAAAGTTATCTATTGAATCTGTTGTCACCACCTCCTCTGGTAGAGAATTCCACAGATTAACCACACCTTACTGTGAAGAACCCTTTTCTTTATAAGAAGGTAGGAAATATTTTACTTCTAACCTCATAAGCATGTCCTCTTGTCATTGAAAACCTCTATGGCACAAAAAACGGGCTCCCTTGACAAATCTTTATACCAACCCTGGGATATATTTATATAAGGTAATCATATCACCTCATAGAACTTTTTTATTTTTTTGAGAGAAATGGAGTTTAAACTGGTTAGTCTGTCCATCATAATTTAAGCCCTCCATTGCCCTTATTAGTTGTTGTTGTCCTTCTCTGTACCTTTTCCAGCTCAAAAAATCCTTTATTGCTCCAATAATGATTATAAATTGCATGGCTATTTCTTCCTTCCCAGCATGCATAACTTTACATTTATTCGTATTAAATCTTATCTGCCACTTAAGTTGCCAGGTTTCTCTAATGTATGCATATCCATTTGCAACTAGTGTCATCAGCATAAGTGTAGGCACTACTTTCCAGACCGACTTCTAAGGTCATTAATAAATATGTTAAAAGGGAGGTGTAGAGACCTGACACATTCACAGGATGTACCGTGGTGAGACCTAGCAGTCGTGGAAACCATCCTTGAAAACAAAAAGCCAGTGTCTGCTCTCCATTCCTATCTACTTAAGCTTGTCTTATGTCTGTAAATTCCTAATACTGAACCATGAGGGAACCACACTCCCAACATTAGTCCAATCATGGTATGTTCCATGTACAACAACCCTTTGCTTCCTGCCTTAGCCAGCGCTCAATCCATGAGCAGATATTTACTGCAATTCCTGTATCCCTTAGTTTGCACAATAGTCTTTTATTTAGCACTGTATTTTTGATACAGCAAAATACAAAAATACTACATCCACCGAGTTGCCTTTAATCCAAGTTCCTCAGAGAAATAAATTAGATTTTGTTTGACATGACCTATCCCGTCATAAATCGCATGGTTGACGCCTAATTATAATCCTGTTCAAATAGACATATTCTTGTATATTATCCTTACGAATCCTTCTAAAAGCTTTCCCACACACACAAGATGAGGCTCCCTGGATTGCTCCATCTTAAATATAGGTATCACCTCTGCTTTTCTCCAGTCATCTGGGTAGCGACCCATGTGTTGAGTGAATCTTTAAAAAAATAGATATAATGGTTTGGCTATTCTAGAACCCAGTTCCCTCAGTACCCTTGGCTTTTGTCTAGAAATAGGTTTAAGTCCATGGCTGGTAATATTATTCGTTTAATACATCATACTTCACAAACAAGGTCATTTGTCTTGAACTTGCTTTAAAGGGGCCACTATAACCCAACAATTCATATTGTGCATTTAAATAGCTTGTTGTGAATCTGTAATTTATACATGTCTCCCTACTCCTCGAATTCCTATATGGACAGATAATACAACTCCCACCATCGGTCTCACTTTAAAATAGGGGCCACTGTAGCAAAGTAAGCTCAAAAACAAGAATTTCAGGAAAAACCCTAGCAAAAAATTGAAAAATACATAAATTTTTAGCTGACTGTTACATTCCCAGATGTTTTCATTACTGCTACTGAAAGCACTTGTTGTGGTAGATGCCAAACTCCCACTGTGTAGGACCAATAATTCCTGTGCAATCATAGGGCCCTCATTCTATTATCGCCGTAAATCGCCGTAAGGGCTGCGATTCCTTGCGGGGGTTCAGTTAACTCGCGATTCTATTATACGGCCCCGCAAGGATCTCCCCTTTACAGGCCGGCCGCATATCTTGAAACCGGTCCGTAAGCACTGAAATCTAAAAACGCAAAAATAAATTCAAGCCTGCACTGTACAGCTCGTAAATGCTAGGGATCATATATACATAACATGAGGATTCAAAGTAACCCCCTCTCAAGCTTGCACATCAGCCCAAACCCGGTTCCAATTAACTGCTTATTTTCCAGCTGCGGCGTTTGGCGAGTCTAAGGTGCTCCAAGCCCTCTGGACTTTTTACATGTATATTTTATGTATATTAAAAAATATATATTTTACGGATTTGAGTCTAGGGTAATTATGTGCTATTTTTGCTAACACCGAATATCACTTTATAGTCTCCGCAAAAAGTGGCTAGGATGGCTTTTATTTGAAGCTATTTTAGGTGCTTAATGGTGCTAGCGGGACCCGTTTGCTGCAAGTAAGCTGCGGCTCGTTTTTAGCCTTGCAGACAGGGTTCCCGAGCAATAGAATAGCAACCAGGCTTTTCTACGGTCCGATTTCCTTGCGGGCAGTTTTAGATCAAAGGCTTTCCTCCGGCGCTTGCGGCCGCAAGAGATAGCAAGGCGCCGGCGGAGGGGAATAGAATAGCCGGAAAGCTTGCGGCCGGTCATTGCGGCCCCGCAGCGGCCGATAATAGAATGAGGCCCCAAGTCCCCATGCCTCCTCAGGAAGTGTGATGCATATTATTAAAAGGGTAGATCTTGGGGAGTTATTTAATATATGATTTATAAGTTTAAGTGTGAATGATTCTAATAAGTTGTGTTAAAAGTGATAAATAGGAATATGAACGTCCTTAGACGCCTGCAGAATCAGTTAAAAAAAATGAAGATTTTTATCTAGAAATGTTTTATAATCATAATTTTACACAGCTAATTTTAAGCACTTTTTTTTGTCATCTTAAAGACCATTGAAATCTGTCTACACATTGTACTAGAAATGTTTCTTTATAGTAAATAATTCCTAAGATTTTCTGCCCCTTTATGCTAATTTGCATCTTTGAGTTCTTGATAAGTGGAGATGGGATCTAACTGCATGATAAAGTTATAGAGTCATTGTTTGACCACCAGAGACAACCAAGCAGACTGTAATCCTATTTAGCAAACCATCAAATAGCTACTAAAGCTAGTTTCCCACGGTATTTAAGAAAGCCTTTAAAAAAAAAAAAAAAAAGGATTC
Organism: Discoglossus pictus; assembly: GCA_027410445.1. Lineage (NCBI taxonomy): Eukaryota > Metazoa > Chordata > Amphibia > Anura > Alytidae > Discoglossus > Discoglossus pictus. The sequence continues at coordinate 105,519,843 of CM050168.1, read as the reverse complement.
TAAGTGACAATCCATTGTAATGGTTCATGCATTCCACAAATGAAGTTTTCCTGAAATACAGCTACCCTTTAAGGAAATTGTCTACATCAGACCATCAATATTTAAACAAAGCTTTAAATTAAAATGACAGAACATTTTGAACTGTTACTAAAAAAAAAAAAAAAAAAAAAAAATTTTTATATATATAATATATATATATATATATATATATATATATATATAATATATATATATAAAATAAAATCTGGTGGGGGCTATGGTCCACAAGGAGGGGAAGATAAGTTATACCTACTAAATAAACTGCTACCAGAGGATTCCATTGGCTTACACAAAAATAAATGTTGTCATGTGAGGACAGAAGTAGCCAGACCTAACGTGTCAGGACAAGTATTTAATTTATAACTATTTTATCTACATATGGATTTATAAGCACAACGTTTTATTGAAATCACAAGAGGTAAACTAGATATTCACAGCCCTAAACCTGGTGCTTACATTGTCCTTTAATTTGTCAGGCAGAAATTGAAATAAAAATATAGACATTACCAACAATTCCCTGTATCAAATATTATATACAGAATAGGATGCCCAAGCTTCTGCATTTTATCCAAACATTGTACAAGTTACATAATAACATTCCAACTGATAAAGGCATTTACAAGAGCACTTGTTGGAGAGAGAGATGGCACCCTCTGATTGGGTGTAAACATTACATTATAACAGGTATGTATGTTACCCTTCACATGATACTAAAATACTTTAGCTCATAAAATCATTCAGATCAACCAATCACTATGCTGGGTATGATTATTTTCCTTACCTTCCATTACCTCATTAGGTGGATCCTTTGTTTATAGATGGTATAAACCTAATATTTATATACATTTTAAGGCACTTCTACTTCAGTTTTGTTGGTGCAGTTTTTTATTTTTATGAGATAAATGGTACATAATAAATATTGTACCATTGGGCTACAAGAGTTTTCATCATCATCATCAATCATGGACCATTGCAGTCCAATCACAAAAAAAATTAAAAAAAAAAGACACTTGTTTATTGAGTTTGTCCCAGACTCACAATGTTGCAGCTGTGTAGGCTATGGACATTTATTGGGAAAATCGGAATTTTCAAAAAGACTCGGTATATGAGTAAAATTTGTGTTTTACATAGTAATTGAAGCTGTAAAAAAAGACTTCTAGTCCATCAAGTTCAACCTTTTTATAGCTCCTCTGATATGCAATAGCAGATTGTTTCATCACATTCAGAGAGCTGGAGGAAGGGCAGGGGAAGGACAGAACATGCAGAAGTCCAGAGCCTTTGCTTGACGATGGGATAAGACCAAAAATTGGCAACACACACATTCCCCTTCACTGACCTAGAATCCTGACATCATTTCAGTATAACCAAAGCCTGTCAGTCTGACTGGGGGACTTGCCAGAATTTCATGGTAAACAAAACACTTCATTTATGATTTTTCCGTGACCCTATTTCAAGAAGTATGTAAATGTGTTTTAGGAGTACTTTACAGTGGTGTGCTCCAAGTTGTGCTGAATTGGCCCTTTAAGCAAGCAATTAATTCACTGTGATATTACTCACTTCCTGAGGTTGATCTCATTTTTTTTCAACCACTCCATGCACAGGAACATTTTTAGTCATTTTCAAGGTCATTTTCTGTGCCTCTTTCTTCCTCTGGACCGCCTGCTGAACTCTTATGGGCCTGGGGAGAACATAGAATATGAGCCAAACAAATCCAACTAACCTGATCATGGCTGCTGTCATCTAGTGCAGTGGTTCCTCAAACCTCTGCTCAATAGGCACCAGACAGGTCACAATATCTGTTTTAAAACTGAACAGAGGAGGAGAAAACTCATTGCCTCATCTGTTTTTCAAATTGCTCATCTTCTGTTCAAACAGTGTTAAACTGAAAACATGGCATGTCTGGTGGGTCTTGAGGAGAGGTTTGGGAACTGCTGATCTAGTTCACACTCACATTGGTGATGTCCCCAAATGCTGATCTCTTTTTAGCAGCTCCTTGGGGCGAAGACGGAGAGCGTTTGACCTGGACATTCTCCTCCTGCACAAAAAATTATAATATGCAAAGTAAGCACAAGTCTTTATAGCACACTGAAGCTGATAGTAGAGAACTATACTGTTGCAAAAAAAAATATCTAGCAACTAAGAATACAGAAATCTTTGGAAAATGAAGGAGTGCTCTTTAGTGTAGAAAAAATATATAACTGAGATGGAATTGTCACTGCCCTGACCAATTAAAGAGAACAGGAACAAAAAGGCAAGGAGGTATTTAAATATCTACAAAAAAAGAACTAAATAAAGTTCTTCCTGTAAACAAAAAATTATTTCACAGTCTGCTAGCAAAAAAATAATCTTGGGTAAATTTAAAGGTCTACTGGATGGGTGCACCTTTTAACTAATATATATGGAAAATTCTGGAATCCTGTGCTCCTAGTTATAATAAATATCTAGCTCCTAAAAATTCTCCACCTGGCTCCAAGATAATGTACATGGTTCCTGCCACTTGTATTAAGTTGTGCGTTTCTGTGTGTAGCCACCCAGTGTCATTAAGACCTCACCTTATCGGTTCGCACATTGTCCACAGCAATCGCCTTCCCAGGGCGAGGGAGCTTGGAAACCAACAGGTCGGGATGGACGCATTGAGGGCAACATCGCAAGATTTGGGTGTAAAGGAGTGGCCTAGAACACAGAGGAGAAAGGACAGAGGCTAAAGGTATGTTACTCCTGAATCCTTTTAGCAGTAACAATTTTTTCCTGTGTGCAAATAATCATTTTAAAAAGTAAAATAGCGACTCTTTCTCTATTAATAACTTTATCATATGTAATTTCTTGTGGGGCAAGATGTGAAATGGACTCCTATGTGATCTATTTAAACAGACCGATTTTCAGATTATCACAATAAGCACTTTACACCTGTGAAACACATTGTAAGTCTCACTTTCTAGTGATTTGCAATGTGTTTGATAGTTATTGGAAACTATTCCAAAAAGTACTGTTGGTTACTACTGCAGTTCAGGACTAGCAAAAGGCTAATAGGTATTAATCTACTCCACAGGTGCCACTCGAGCCTACTTTTAAATTTGAGAAGTACAACATTTGACACACACAGGACCGATCCTGTTATATGTATGCACGGGAAGCACGCTGCTGACGTCCCGATGTAGCTGTGTCTAAGTGCTTCATAAGTGGCTTTCGGGTTAGGCCCGGCAAGCGGTGTAGGGGCTTAGAGAGAGTTAGGAAGTGAGGTTTAGGGGAGTTGTGGTGTACTAGTACATCAGGACGCAAGCACGCCTGGCAACAGGAGGCTTCCCGTGTGCCGGGCACCTTCACACACATAAATATATAAATCTACACATACACTGAGGTGTAGACTGATTGCAGTCAAGAGTGTAAATGACTCTCTAGTATTAAACTAGCCCTCCTTTCATTGCCCCATGGCCCAGAATTTTACAAGCACAGGTTGGGCAGACCCACTAGGGTTGTAAGCCCCAAGGGACTCTGTCACCTAGAACTGCAGTGGAGATTGTAGAAGTTACCCTTAAACAGCACAAAAAGCCAACTATATATATTGCATTGAACATTTCCCCTCCAAGAAAACAATTTCCAAGATATTTAGGATTACTTGAGCTACATTAATATGCAAATGAGCGCATAGAGAATGCCAATTAGTTATTGCGGTGCGCTATTAGTATCACAGTTCACTTTTCTATGGGGTGGCCAAAATAACCGCTCACGGTGGTCGTGCAATTAGATGGGGGCATTGTTAGCACTTACACGCAAATATGCATACTTAACCAAACATTAACACACAGGAGCCACTTAAACAATGCTATAGAAACACCGCAATACATTAAATACCCAGTTATTCGTGATCTTCACGATGTATAAGCCACACACCAAGTCGCAAAGGGCACATACGAAGACTCAACTACCCCATAAGTAAAAGACCGCTAAGACTAATGTCCACCATGACTAGTTGACTGAGCCATTTATAACCCTTTATCATTTACTCTGCATCATACACCATTACCTGATCTCAGTGCGTGCCTAATGACTGAGCACACGTAGTATCGCCGGTACACAGCTCTGTATACCGTGTAAGTCTCTCCTTATACCCCTTATTTCTTTCACTGCACGCAGCGATCTTCCCTTACACAAGGAATTTTTGAATCCCGCGGGCCCCCGCCCAGACCCGTCTTCCATTGGTTACCCGTCAACCAATCATCGCCGTGGCTCTGGATGCGGTTGTCAAGGAGATTATTTTTATTATTCCAAATTCGAAAGTAACAACCAATCAAAGTATGGTAGAGGTTGGGTTAACATAAAATAGGAGTGCTGGTGCGCTTTCTGTTGATTGGACGATTTGAGCATGTGGACGAGCCTGAGGTTTTAAATAGCTAGATTAAAAGACAGGATCACGTGATAGCTAAGACCAGCGTGTATACAGAGGTTGGGGCTGGATCAGTTTCAGTGGAAGATATTTTCGATAAAAAAATCAGTGGAACTGTGCAGGGAGCATGCTTATACCGAGCCTACCTTAACTTAGTTGTGTCCGACTCTTGGTGACCCTATGGACTGCAGCACGCCAGGCACATTTATCTATGTCTCTGGTTGTGTTTATCCATAAGGTTTTCATGGCAAAGATACTGAGTGGGTTGCCAGTTCCTTCTCCAGTGGACTTCAATTTGTCTTATCTATCTGCTATGACCTTACCATCTCGGGTGACCCAAATTATATTGGTCACAGAGTTATTTTATATATTGATAAACTGAAAGATGGAACCTCAAAACTGATGGCTAAGGGCCTCATTCTATTAGCGGCCGTAAATCGGCCGTAAGGCTGCGATTCCTTGCGGGGGTTCAGTTAACTCGCGATTCTATTATATGGCCCCGCAAGGATCTCCTTTTACGGCCGGCCGCATATCTTGGAACCGGACGTAATCTCAGAAATATAAAAACTCAAAAATAAATTCAAGCCTGCACTGTACAGCTCTGTAAATGCTAGGGATCATATTGGGGGACATGAGGATTAAAAGTAACCCACTCTCAAGCTTGCACATCTGCCCAAACCCGAGTTCAAATTAACTGTTTATTTTCCGGCTGCAGCGTGGGTGTGTCTGAAGTGCTCCAAGCACTCTGGACTTTTTACATGGATATTTTACGGATATTAAAAATAAAATATTTTACGGATTTGAGTACAGGATAATTATGTGCTATTTTTTCTAACACCTCAAATCCCTTTATAGTCTTCGCAAAGTGCAGGATGGCTTTATTTGAGCTATTTTATGTGCTTAATTGGTGCTAGCGAGACCTCTTTCCTGCAAGTAAGCTGCGGCTCGCTTTTAGCCTTGCAGAGAGGTTTCCCGGAGCAATTGAATTGCAAAACTCTTGCGGCCGTTTTAGATCAAAGGCTTTCCTCTGGCGTGAGCGGTAGCAAGAGATAGCAAGGCACCGGCCGCAAGCCTGCCGGAGCCTCCGGCCGTAAGGAAATAGAATAGCCGAATAGCTTGCGGCCGGTCCTTGCGGCCCTGCAACGGCTGCGGCCGCTAATAGAATGAGGCCCTTTGTCATCAGTGATTCATTAACATTAGCAGTGGGTTGTAAAAATAAGGAGTCAAAAATGGTAATAGTGAAATATATTTAACAATTAAATTGAATTGTTCTGTTAAATCTGTCACTATTACCATGTTTTAATTAGGTAAGCTCTTTTTCTTTATTGCTTCCCACTACTAATCTTAATTGCTGTTGGTAAATTATTATTATTATCGTTTATTTGTAATGCGCCAACATATTCCGTAGCGCTGTACAAGGTGAGAGAACAGGGAAAAATACAATATTAACAACTGAAAAATAGAGGGCCCTGTTTTGAGCTTAGAGTCTTTGTAGAAAGTGCTTTTTCCCAAAGCACCCTACAAGACTGAAAACTCGCTACTTACAATCTAAAGGGTAAATCCATTACCTCAGTTGGCAGAGCATTCAATTAATTTATAAATAAAATAATTCTAATTTAAAGATCAATTTTAAGGCACTTAGAAATTGTAACTTGTAATTTGTTTCAGTTATATTTATTTATATTTAATTAATTATTTAAAACACCTCTGTAAGGTCAATGGTGGGAGACAACTTTGTCTAAAAGGCAGTGTTACATTTTCAGGCAAAAAGTTATACAAATACAATTATCTGTATTGACTGGAGACTTGTGTTAAAGTGTTCCATATGAATCCTTTGCCTCTTATCTAATTAGATTGTTCTAAAAGCCATTTAAACAACCCTCATCTTGATGACTTTACTAGCGTGGAGACAAACACAAGTGGCGGCTGATATACTGTTCTTTGAAAATGAATTTAATGTTAAACATTGCCCTTATGAATGGTTACATATTTTATTAACTAGCGACTTACCAGTCAAAAATGACAGCATAATATAGCATGGGAGCAGGGTGCTCCTGCTCCACTATCCTGACCTCCAAGCTGTACAGCGTGGCAGCATTGTGCGGCCCGGGGGTTGGGGACCCCTGCTTTAAACATGACTGCATATTAGTTAAGGGCAAATTGATCTTTCCCCCTCCTCTCCCTCCCCTGTGTCTCTCCCACTTCTCCTGTGTCTCTTCCCCTGTGAAGATCAGTTTGCTAATATACTGTCATGTTTAAAGCAGGGGACATCGGGCCACGCGATGCTGCCGCGCTGTACAGCTTGGAGGTCAGGATAGTGGAGCAGGAGCATCCTGCTCCCATGCCAATGGAGGATGACTGCATTACTGGCCTTTCCAATGGACTTGTGAGTGAGGAGGGGGCTGCAGCCAGGCGAGTGGCGTTACATAGCTGTGATTTTATATATATACTACCGACTTGACGGCAATAAAAAATGAAGCCTGGCAATGCTGTTTGCCACACAATGGGAGCCTCTCCCCCCTCTACTTTACTGGCCTCGCGATGACTGCCTTTGGCACTCATCACGGGCCTCGCAATGAGAGCCTTTGGCGCTCATTGCGAATCTCTCCCCTTGTTTTCTTCTTCCCTTGTGTCTCATTCTCCTCCTCCTCTCCTTCCCCACCTGTGTTTTTAACCCCCTCCCCTGTGTCTCTTTCCCTCCTGTGTCTCTTCACCCCCTCCCTCCTATGCATCTCTTTTCCCCTCCCCTGTGTCTCTTTCCCCCTCTCCCTCCCCTGTGTCTCTTCCCCCTCCTGTGTCTCTTTCCCCCATCCCCCCTCTGTCTCTTCCCCTCTCCCCTGTGTCTCTTCCCCCTCCTCTCACTCCCGTCTCTTCCCCCCTCCTCTCACTTCCCTGTCTCTTTCCCACCTCTCTCACTCCCCTGTGTCTCTCCCCCCCTTCCCTGTGTCTCTTTTCCCCTCCCCTGTGTCTCTTCCCCCCCTCTCCCTCCCCTGTGTCTCTTCCCCACCTCTCCATCCCCTGTGTCTGTTCCCCCTCCCTGTGTCTGTTCCCCCCTCCCCCTCCCCTGTGTCTCTTTCCCCCTCCCCTGTGTCTCTTTCCTCCCTGTTCCCCTCGTGACTCTTCCCCCCTCATGTCTCTTCCCCCCTCCCTCATGTCTCTTCCCCCAATTACCTCCACTGTGTGTTTCCCCCCTCCCCTGTATGTCTTCCCCCTCCTCTCACTCCCCTGTGTCTCTTTCCCCTTCTCTCACTCCCTTGTGTCTCTTTTCCCTTCGCTCACTCCCATGTGTCTCTCCCCCTCCTCCCCTGTGTGTCTCTCCCCCCCTCCCCTGTGTGTCTCTCCTCTCCTCCCCTGTGTGCCTCTCCCCTCCTCCACTGTGTGTCTCTTCCTCCCTTCTCTGGCTCCCATCTCTCCCCCCCCTCGTGTTCCCCCCCCCTTTTACCTCCCCTATATCTCTTCCCCCTCCTCTCACTCCCCTGTGTCTCTTCCCCCTTCTCTCTCCCCTCTACTTTACTGGCCTCGCGATGAGCGTCTTTGGCGCTCATCACGGGCCTCGCAATGAGAGCCTTTGGCGCTCAATGCAAGTCTCTCCCCTTGTCTACTTCTTCCCTTGTGTCTCATTTTCCTCCTCCCTCCCTCCTCTCTCCTTCCCACACCTGTGTTTTTAACCCCCTCCCCTGTGTCTCTTTCCCTCCTGTGTCTCTCCCCCTCCCTCCTATGCATCTCTTTCCCCCTCCCCAGTGTCTCTTTCCCCCTCTCTCTCCCCTGTGTTCCTCCCCCTCCCCTGTGTCTCTTCCCCCTCCTGTGTCTCTTTCCCTCATCCCCCTTTCTCTTCCCCCCCATTTCCCTCCCCTGTGTCTCTTCCCCCGCCTTTCACTCCCGTCTCTTCCTTCCTCCTCTTACTCTCTGTCTCTTTCCCATCTCTCTCACTCCCCTGTGTCTCTTTCCCTCCTCTGTCTCTTCCCCCCTCTCCCTCCCCTGTGTCTCTTCTCCCTCCCCTGTGTCTCTTCACCCCCACTCCCTCCCTGTGTCTCTTCCCCCCTCTCCCCTGTGTCTCTTTTCCCCTCCCCTGTGTCTCTTGCCACCTCCCCTGTGTCTCTTCCCCCCGTGTCTCTTCTCCCCTCCTCTCCCTCCCCCGTGTCTGTTCCCCCCTCCCCTGTGTCTCTTTCCCCCTCCCCTGTGTCTCTTTACCCTCCCCTGTGTCTCTTTCCCCCTCGCTCCCCTGTGTCTCTTTCCCCATCCCAGTGTCTCTTTCCCTCTCCCTCCTCTGTGTCTCTTCCCCCTCCCCTGTGTCTCTTTCCTCCCTGTCCCCCTCGTGACTCTCCCACCCTCATGTCTTCTCCCCCCTCCCTCGTGTCTCCCCCCCAATTACCTCCACTGTGTCTTTTGCCCCTCCCCTGTATCTCTTTCCCCTCCTCTCACTCCCCTCGCTGTGTTTCTCTTGCCCCTCCTCCTCTGTGTGTCTCTCCCCTCCTCCCCTGTGTTTCTCTCCCCTCCTCCCCTGTGTGTCTCTTCCTCCCTTCTCTGGCTCTCATCTCCCCCCCCCCTCGCCCCCCCCCCATTTACCTCCTTTGTATCTCTTCCCCCTCCTCACTCCCCTGTGTCTCTTCACCCTTCTCTCTCCCCTCTACTTTACTGGAAATATAAGGTTTTGTCACGTGAACTTTTTATGCCAAGAAGTTTTCAACTGACATGAGGACATCCCTTGAGGTTAGAGGAAAAAAGATTTTACCTTAAAGAAAGAAAAGAGTTCTTCACAGTTAGGGTGGTTAAACTGTGGAATTGTCTACCAAAGGAGACAGTGACAGCAAATTCAATAAATAACTATAAAACGGTGTTAGATATACTTTTTTTTAAAAAGAGGGCATTCAAGGTTTTCCTAGATAACTAGCAAAGGAATATTGATCCAGGGAGAAATTTGATTTCCAGTGTCTGGGGTCAGGAAGGAATTTAGCTTTTTTTCCCTCCTTATGAGACAATTGGCAAAGTTTCAATGTTTTTTTTTCTGTTTGCCTTCCTCTGTTCTGATCAATTAACAATTATTAACAAACTAGCAAATTGCCTGTCAAAAAAATGACGGTCATAAAATTGTAAGGCAGGTAATGCTGTTTGCCACACAATGTAAGGCTTTCGGTCATCTGAGTACCTTCGGCGCTCATTGCAAGCCTTGGTGTACTTTTGTTCGTCTGAGCACCTTCAGTGCTCATTGCGAGCCCCTCCCCTTGTGTACTTTTGCTCCTCTGCGCAACCTGTGCGCTGATTGTGAGCCCCGTGCTGAGCGCCTTTGGCGCTAATTACAAGCCTCTGCTCTGCTATTTTTTTTTTTTTATATATATATATTTTTAATAATAATAATAAATTAATTAATTACCGTAATTAAAAATTAAATATATATACTTTACCTATTTCTAATTAATATATCCAGCAATCATTATCCTGAAGAGCTAACGATCCTGCAGCATCCAATGTACATTTGGAGAAAGTGTTAGCAATATGGCAAGTGTGCAGTATAAATAGGCTGCGTGCGCGAGGCCAAACTGTTTGTTTAGTTTGGTAAAACGGCATTTTAAAATGGTAATGTTATTAGTTCTAATATATCACAGGGTAGGAATATTTACAATTTGGCCAACAAATTTTATTGTTTCACAGAAACAACGACAATTATTTTATATATATATATATATATATATATATATATATATATAAATATATATATATATATATATATATATATAAACATTATAAAAACACTGGAAAGGAACTTCATCTGGCAAAGTATAGTTTAGGTCACTTTCTAATATTTTGGAGGTTCTTATTGCCTCTTAATTAATTTGAGAACAAAGTAATTGTAGTCCATTTAAGGTAACTATTATACATAGTCTCTTAAGCAAATACTATTGTGTCCTATAAATGTATAAATTGACTAACACTATTTCTCTGTTACCATATGTATTTGCAAATCTATAACAAGTTTAAATTTTAGAACTCTATGGACTAATTGTACAGGGTAATAATTTACAGTTTGGGCAACTTTTGGTACTTTCAGGAATAAAGGCAGATATGAGATAGAATAGCGAGTTGTTATGTCAAATGGAGACTTTAACATTCCTGTTAATCTCCTAACATTGTCTAATCTTGCCTCCTTGTAGTGAATATTGGTCAGAAATCTATCCTTTAATATACATTATTTTCATTCACTCTTAAATGAGTTATTTTAGAGACACTACAGGCATGGATCTTTATCTCCTAATATCCAATTTCAATGTTAGCAAACACTGTCTCTCTAAAACTATATTTCCTTCTTGACAACGCAGTCTCTTTCACCATGCTGAATTAACCCAAACGCTATTCCTCTCTATCCCTGCCCATAAGCACTCCCTTGTTTGCGTAGACTACGTTGTGCGTAATGATGCACATATGCGTGTGAACGCCTACGCCTGACGCGTTTTGACGTCCTGTGACGTCTTTGTCAAAGCGGGAGGGCATATACGTCGTTGCCAGTCTTTTATACTTAATAGATCACCATGGTAACCTGCAAGCTTATATTATACAACTAAACAATTATAGTTAACAGTTGACTTTACATACTTAAGACCCAAATTGCAAAGTTCATAATATAAGTACATAATTCCATTGTGACAAAAATCTCTTATTCATATGTTAAACTGATGATTTTAGACAAATAATTCATATGGGAAACTAATAGATATGGGTGACTATAGTGTTGTCCTTCTTCAAATTCCCTTTATGTTTCATAATTATATTTATATCAACAATGAGATGTCTCTTATTATAATAATAATAATATCATCATCATACAGTGCATCCTGTGATACCACTGTGGTGTAACACTCAAACATATTATTAAAGAGCCCCATCATACATATTAACAAATACACCCAGCCATATTTTAAAAGCTGGTAGATGCATCAAATTACATTAGTCAGATTTATAATGTGAATATTAAGTAAACCTATATTCATAAAACTCTGTGATTCAATATAACCAATTGTGTTTATTTTATCTCATCCTATATGACAAAAAACATGTAAAATAGGTGGGTAACAAGAAATGTTGTTGATATAAATAAATATAATCCAATATATATCACATATAAAAAAATGTTGATATAGTGCAATGTAATATATTGTGTTGAAAACTAATTGTAATTGTGAGTATACAGTGTGTGAAATAAACGATATCAAACAAAATACTTTTGAAATTATCATGACTGTGATATAATGCAAAAGTGTAATTATTTTTACAAAATGATCAGTTCTAAGGGAAACTATCCCAAGTGCTAAGATAAATCATCTAAAAATGTGTTTTGGTGTATTTAAAAGTGAATGAATATAGGACTTCATATTACATGTACTATAATATATAGATACCTCAATGGGCACCACATTTTATCAAATATAAATATATCTCGACTAACAAAGAAGATGATCTTAATCTTAGTCATCATATCCGACACTTTATCAGTGGATTCCAGTGAAACTAATTAACCGTATCCTTATTTATTTCTCAAATGAATGATGTAAAAACCTTCATTAAGCCCATTTGGGACTTGGGCCTTCAGTTTGTATATTCATCTTGCCTCACATTGCAAAAGCTTTCTTTCAAGGTCTCCTTTTCGTGGACCTGGATCTACACTATCTACCACACAAAATTTGAGAACCTCACTTTTGTTGTTATGGTAACATTTAATATGACGTGCAATTGGCGTGTCATAAAAGTTATTTATGGCATAAATATGCTCACCAATTCTACAGCGTAGCTGCCTTTGTGTTTTGACAACATATACCTTATTACATAAACACGTAGCTACATAAATAACTCCTGTAGATATACAGTTATAAAATGTATTGATCTCAAAGATTTCTTTCGTTATAGGATGTTCATATTTTTTTGTGAGTTTTATATATTTGCAGAAACTGCATCGCCCACATCTGAAACATCCTTTAGGTGGTTGTAGCCATGTTTCCCGTGAGTAGTTCTCTTTAAAGTAACTGTGTATTAACATATCTTTTAAGTTAGTACCTCTACGATAAGTAAGGATTTCCCTCAGATCTTCATCACTTATTAACAAATGCCAATGTTTTGAGAGAATATTCTTAATAACAGTGAAGTCATATCCATAGGTCATAATGCACCTAGTTGTATTTTCTACATGCGTTATTTTTGCATCTCTTTGTTTGGGCTCTCTTACAGTGCTACTTGCTATTATCTCCATTCCAGAGACGTCATTTTTTCGATGGTTATTAAGTAATTCAGTTCTATTACAATTCAAAGCATGTCTGTAAGCTGACTTCAAACATCTCTTGGGGTATCCTCTCTCTCTAAATCTTTGCCATAATTTATCATCTTCAATTTGAAATTCTTCATCTGTGCTACAATTTCTCAGAATTCGGAGATACTGGCCTTCTGGAATTCCCCTTTTCAGGGGTTAAAAATGCTGGCTTTCCCTGTGTAGCAAGGTGTTTGTTGCTGTATCTTTTCTATAGGTGGAGGTAGTGATGTTTCCTTTCAGATCTTTATACATTTTCAAATTATGAAAATTAACAAGTTCCCTGTTTATCTCATGGGTAAATTTCAGGCCGATAGTATTAGAATTTAGATGTTTCCTAAAAACTTCAAATTCATTTTTTACAAGGAAAATGTCGTCTATATAGCAACGCCATAACACGATTTTATTAGTAAGATCTGTCTGATAGTCATTGAAAACACATTTTTCCTCCCACCATCCCAAAAATAAATTTGCATAGCTCGGGGCACATGTTGTGCCCATAGCTGTGCCCTTACATTGTTGAATTCATTGATCATCTAATAAGAAATAATTGTGTTTGAGTACATACTCCAAAAGAGTGAGAAGTAATTCATTTATTTATCTCTGACCTGTCATTTGCAGAAAGTATTTGCTTTTATTGCTTTTATTTCATGCTTCTGGGGAAAACTGCTGTATAGGGCCTCTACGTCTATACATGTTAGCCACGTATGTTCTGGTACACTTAAATCCTCTAGCTGATTGAGGATATCACTAGTATCCCTTACATATGAGGGTATGCTTGTTACTACATCCTTTAGATGATAGTCTAAAAATTGACTGCAATTATGTGATAAATTATCCGTACCAGAGACTATGGGTCTTCCTGGAATGGGTATGCTCCTTTTGTGAACCTTAGGCAAGGCATAAAGGTGGAAATAACGGGAGATTTGGGCAGTAGGAAATTATAAGTACATTCATCTATAATTCCTTCAATTTTAGCTTTATCTAAGATGCCTTTGAGTATCCTCTTGTACTCTACTGTGGGATTTTTTGACATCACCTCATATGTGGTGTTATTTTGAAGAATTCTGTTTCACATCTCTTTATATTCCATATTCCCCATTACCACCATGTTTCCACCCTTGTCTGCAGGTTTAATCTGAATATCTTTGTTTTGTCTTAGTTCTTGTAATGCCTCATATTGCAATTTTGAGAGATTATATCTTCTAGTCAGTTTTGTGTAGTCAATCTGGTCTATTTACTTGGTAACCTGCTGGAGACAGATGCCTTGAAGGCTCTAACATCCCTATTAGAAGAAAATGAACAACATAAAGGAGATAATTTGACTCTAAAAAAATGGAGGAATAGAAGTATGTTTACACCGCAGCTCAAAGAATATGCCAATATTTGGGCATTCATCCAGCTGGTTACCAATTAAATAGAACACATTGACTACAAAACACTGACTAGGAGATATCATATTTGGTGCATTATGACCTATGGATATGACTTCACTGTTATTAAGGATATTCTCTAAAAAAATTGGCTTTGTTAATAAGTGATGAAGATCTGAGGGAAATCCTTCCGACCAAAATACCTATTACTTATCGTAGAGGTACTAACTTAAAAGATATGTTCGTACACAGTTACTTTAAAGAGAACTACTCACCGGAAACATGGCTACAACCACCTAAAGGATGTTTCAGATTTGGGCAATGCAGTTTCTGCAAATATATAAAACCCACAAAAAAATATGAACATCCTATAACGAAAGAAATCGTTGCAATCAATAAATGTTATAAGGTATAGGTATTTATGTAGCTACATGTTTATGTAATAAGGTATACGTTGGCAAAACACGAAGGCAGTTACGCTGTAGAATTGGTGAGCATATTTATGCCACAAATAACTTTTATGACACGCCAATTGCACGTCATATTAAATGTTACCATAACAACAAAAGTGAGGTTCTCAAATTTTGTGTGGTAGATAATGTAGATCCAGGTCCATGAAAAGGAGATCTTGAAAGAAAGCTTTTGCAATGTGAGGCAAGATGAATATACAAACTGAAGGCCCAAGTCCCAAATGGGCTTAATGAAGGTTTTTCCTTTACATCATTCATTTGAGAAATAAATAAGGATACGGTTAATTAGTTCCACTGGAATCCACTGATAAAGTGTCAGATATGATGACTAAGATTAAGATCATCTTCTTTGTTAGTCGAGATATATTTATATTTGATAAAATGGGGTGACAATTGAGGTATCTATATATTATAATACATGTAATATGAAGTCCTATATTCATTCACTTTTAAATCCACCAAAACACATTTTAGATGATTTATCTTAGCACTTGGGATAGTATCCCTTAGAACTGATCATTCTGTAAAAATAATTACACTTTTGCATTATATCACAGTCATGATAATTTCAAAAGTATTTTGTTTGATGTAGTTTATTTCACACACTGTATACTCAGTATTACAATTAGTTTTCAACACGATATATTACATTGCACTATATCAATTTTTTTTTATATGTGATATATATTGGATTATATTTATTTATATCAATAACATTTCTTGTTTAATGGGATATTTTAATCCGGAAATTGCGCCGCTTAAAAGTTATAAAAATTGGGGACAAATAAAGTTAGTTGTTATTTGAAAATACTTGTAATCCTAGGGAGTGAATTCCCTTGTAGTGTTTTCCGCTAAGTTGAATAGAGTTATGAACAGGGTATATTTACAATTTGGCCAACAAGTTTATTAAATTCATAATTAAATAATGACAGCGACGAAAAATAAAAAAGGAAGATTAAAAACACTCTAAAAACAATGGAAAATGAAAGGTCTCCTCTGAAAATAGTGATAAATTTCACTTTAGACAAATATATAGAGACTAGAACTTTCTCTAGGATATTCGAGGAGAAATATAATGTTCCACTACAGGTAACTCTGTACCAACATATCACACAGTCTATTTATATATTTACCCAGAAGGGCATTTAGTGCAGACTTGCTTTAGTGAAAAATATTGGAGGTAGTATGGTAGATGGAAGCAGGTACTGCTTTGATGTAAATAAGAAGCCAGGTAATCGTGATATCTCTATATGAGAGCTATAGGAGACTTGTTCTTTGAGATGTGTCCTATATATGATTCTTGGGATTGTAACATGCCAATCCTAATTCGTTATAACTGCTTACACCCACATAATGGTCTATGACAAGTATTTGGCAATATTGATATCTTCATTGAGGATAGACTCTTATTGTGGGCTGATATATCCTTATTAGTTCCCTATTTTAGGGTAAACGTATCATAGTATCTAATATTAGCTTCTTTAACATCAAGTGGCCTATGCATTGGTCCTGGATACTTCTAAGTACACCATACTAAATTGTGAACGAGTTACCTAACTAGTGCCATGTTTCTTAATAGAGACGCTAATGCTGCATGGCTTCACTTCCTAGTATAGCGTGGACAGCGTCGTGCGTAATGACGCACGTTGCGTGTAAACGCCTATGCCTGACGCGTTTCAACGTGCTGTGACGTCTTTTTCAAAGGGGGAGGCGATAGTGTCGTCGCTGATCTTATATAGTAGCTTGGTTGCCTTGGAAACCAATACTGGAATCGTGGTTAGGTAGAGGCCATGTTTTAATAGAGAGACAGGCCTCCTATAAATTGTGTATAATATACATCTAATTTATATGAACCAAGTGATATAAACGGTTCAGTCTGAGTCAATAATTAAATAGTACAAGGATTTGGGAATACAATGTCATATATATTTAAAAAGAGACATAGTAATAATAACTCTGATCATATATATTATACAGTATAAAGGGAAAACCTTATGTAAATTATTTGAAATAGAGGATCAGAGTGCTAGAAGGAATAGCATAGCAATTCTCTCTGTGACTCTATCAATATCCCATAAATTTTAACAATGAGATAAGTTGGCTGGAGTACAAGAGATCTGAAGTCTAGTATACTAGAGCTATATATTATAGGTAGTATACAACTTATAGAATATATAAGTGGGTAAATATATAAATTAGCCTGCTGTTGTTAGAGGTAATAGTGAATAGAAGTTATATATTATTGTTGACCCACAATAGTGGAACAGACTCACTACATTATTGTGGTTGCTGAATGACTGTAGAAAAAAACAAAAAAAGTGATGGTAGGGTGTACTACAAGTACAAAAGGGATATATGTAATAAGAATGTACAAATATTAGTGAATAAATAAGTAGTTGGTGATAGGTAATATATGTAACCAGTGCCTTGATGTGCAATATGAAATATATGCACAAAAAATGAATATGGCCATCAGCCATCAATATACAAGTGATACATGTGTCACAGGGCATATAGCCACTATAATTGTGGAAAAGTCCTAGCAAAAATATCTATAACTCTTATCTAAATATCCTCTATGTGCATATAATAAAGAAGCAAAATAGTGTTGAGAAAGTGAGTGAGTGGGTCTTTTAAATTCTATTCATAGAAGAGAGGCAAGGTAGTAGACTTGGGACAACCGCTGTTTAAGCTAGTATAGCTAATGTGAAATCCCTTAGGTAAATGATGAGAATAGGGATAAAAAAAATCTATATTGCTCAATATTTTATCAGATAAATGGAGTAAATGAGAAACCTTCATTTAATCCCCTAGGTGTTTGGGCCCTCATTTATAGATCCATCTCGCCTCACATTGTAAAAGTTTCCTTTCAAGGTCTCCTTTTCTAGGGCCTGATTCCACATTATCAACCACACAGAAACGAAGAACATTACTGTCATTGTTATGATAGTATTTGATATGGCGTGCAATAGGTGTGTCATAGGAGTTGTTAATAGCATATATGTGTTCTCCTATTCTACGGCGCAGCTGTCTACGGGTTTTGCCTACGTAGATTTTATTACAGAGGCATGTTGCCACATATACAACCCCTGTAGATAGACAGTTGTAAATTTGTCAATCTCAAATATCTCCTTAGTAATGGATGTTCATATCTTTTAATGGGTTTTATATATTTACAAAAGCTGCATCGCCCACACCTAAAACATCCTTTAGGAGGTTGTAGCCATGTTTGACGTGGGTTATTTTCTTTGAAATGGCTATGTACTAGCATATCCCTGAGGTTAGTACCTCTACGATAAGTAATGGGGATTCTAGTTGGTAAAATGTATTTAAGGTCTTCATCGCTTAGTAACAGATGCCAATGTTTACTTAGGATATTTCTGATATATCAATCATATCCATAGGTCATAATACACCTTGGTGTGTTTTCTCCTTGTCTATCTCTTGGCAGTTTCTGTTTTGATTCTATGGGTGATATTTGTGGTTGTATCTGTCCTTTGAGTCTTGTTCGTTGTATGAACATTGAGCAAATCTGCTCTGTTACAACTTAGGGCATGTTGGTAGGCCAATATTAAACATTTTTTAGGGTAACCTCTTTCCTTAAATCGTAGTCTTAGTTTATGAGCTTCAATTTGGAACTCATCCTCTGTACTGCAGTTTCTTCGGATACGCAAGTACTGTCCTTTAGGGATACCTCTTTTGATGGGTTCATAATGTTGACTATCCCAGTGTAGTAAGGTATTTGTCGCTGTATCTTTTCTATAAGTAGAGGCAGAGATGTTACCATCATTATCTTTATAGACTTTTAAGTCAAGAAAATTTACCTTCTCTTTGTTAATCTCATGGGTAAATTTTAAACCCAGAGTATTCTCATTTAGAGATTTCATGAAGGTTTCAAATTCCTTTTTTGTACCTTCCCATACAACTAGGATATCGTCTATGTAGCGACGCCATAGCAGGATTTTGTTAGTCCAGTTGGTCTGTGTTTCATTAAAAACACACTTTTCTTCCCACCACCCCAGGACAAGATTGGCATAACTTGGAGCACATGGTGTACCCATGGCTGTACCCTTACATTGATGAATCCATTGGTCATCAAACGTGAAATAGTTATGTTCAAGTACAAATTCAAGAAGGGTGAGGAGGAATTGATTAAATTCAGCAGATCTTGAATCTCTCATTTGTAAGAAATATTCAACTGCTTTTATTCCATAGCTGTGATACTACTGTATAGGGCTTCAACATCGATGCAAGCTAGCCAGGTATGTGTGGGTACATTAAGATCTTCTAGTTGATTATGGATGTCCATACTATCCCTAACATATGAGGGAAGGCTTATCACTGATCCCCTTAAGTGATAGTCTAAAAATAGGCTACAGTTGTGTGACAAGTTATCTGTGCCTGATTATGAATTTAAAAAACTTGTTGGCCAAATTGTAAATATACCCTGTTCATAACTCTATTCAACTTAGTGGAAAACACTACAAGGGAATTCACTCCCTAAGATTACAAGTATTTAATAAATAAGTGGTTTAGTCCACTATAGGGAGATATTAAGATATTTCTAATTTACCTAATGACTGGAAGGGACGGTGTAAAAGCCGGAACGGAACGGAACAGGCTGGAACAGGTCATTTATAAAAGAAATCAATGACAATATCACTGGGATGTGTTAGATATTATTGAGAACAATATGTAAGAACCAAAACAAATTCAATATAATACTTTTTTAACCCTTTAAAAACCCAAAAATCAAACGGAACAGGCAAAAACAGGCCGGAACGCACACTTTATGAAAGGAATCCATGCTAAAATCATTGGAATGTGTTTAAATATATTTGAGAACTATATTTAAGAGCTAACCCCAATCTAATAGTATGCTTTATTAACCTTTAACATGCCAGAATACAATATTTAAAAAAAATGACCCAGAACGGCGGCTTTCCAGATGGTCAAAAATACCAAACTCACCAAATACACATAACTAGGTGGGATTCATGTAATAACCTCATAAATTCCATATAAACTTTTCAAGTACCCATTCCGGGCCAAAATACAATATTTTGCAAAATGACCCGGAACGGCGACTTTTTAGAGGGTCAAAAAT
Organism: Discoglossus pictus; assembly: GCA_027410445.1. Lineage (NCBI taxonomy): Eukaryota > Metazoa > Chordata > Amphibia > Anura > Alytidae > Discoglossus > Discoglossus pictus. Next base: position 105,500,180 of record CM050168.1, on the reverse strand, counting down.
TCCAAATTCCCAAATGCACATAACTAGGTGGGATTCATGTAATAACCCTCATAAATTCCACAGAAAATAATTTTAAGTACCTGTTCCGGGCCAAAATACAATATTTCGCAAAATGACCCGGAACGGCGACTTTTTAGAGGGTGAAAAATACCAAATTCACCAAATACACAGAACTAGGTGGGATTCATGTATAACCCTCATAAATTCCACAGAAAATAATTTCAAGTACCTGTTCCGGGCCAAAATACAACATTTCGCAAAATGACCCGGAACGGCGACTTTTTAGAGGGTGAAAAAAAACAAACACCAAATACACATAACTAGGAGGGATTCATGTAATAACCTTCATAAATTCCAAGAAACTCATTTCAAGTACCCATTCCGGGCCAAAATACAATATTTCGCAAAATGACCCGGAACGGCGACTTTTTAGAGGGTGAAAAATACCAAATTCACCAAATACACAGATAACTAGGTGGGATTCATGTAATAACCTTACATAAATTCCAAAGAAACTCATTTCAAGTACCTGTTCCGGGCCAAAATACAATATTTCGCAAAATGACCCGGAACGGCGACTTTTTAGAGGGTGAAAAATACCAATTCACCAAATACACATAACTAGGGGGATTCATGTAATAACCTACATAAATTCCACAGAAACTCATTTCAAGTACTGTTCCGGGCCAAAATACAATATTTCGCCAAATGACCCGGAACGGCGACTTTTTAGAGGGTGGAAAATACCAATTCCCCAAATACACATAACTAGGTGGGATTCATGTAAAAACCTTCATAAATTCCACAGAATCTCATTTCAAGTACCTGTTCCGGGCCAAAATACAATATTTCGCAAAATGACCCGAAAAGGCGACTTTTTAGAGGGTCAAAAATTCCAAATTCACCAAATACACATAACTAGGTGGGATTCATGTAATAAACTTTATAAATTCCACAGAAAATAATTTCAAGTACCTGTTCCGGGCCAAAATACAATATTTCGCAAAATGACCCGGAACGGCGACTTTTTAGAGGGTGAAAAATACCAAATTCACCAAATACACATAACTAGGTGGGATTCATGTAATAACCTACATAAATTCCACAGAAACTCATTTCAAGTACCTGTTCCGGGCCAAAATACAATATTTCGCAAAATGACCCGGAACGGCGACTTTTTAGAGGGTGGAAAATACCAAATTCCCCAAATACACATAACTAGGTGGGATTCATGTAATAACCTTCATAAATTCCACAGAATCTCATTTCAAGTACCCATTCCGTGCAAAAATACAATATTTCGCAAAATGACCCAGAACGGCGACTATTTAGAGGGTGAAAAATACCAAATTCCCCAAATGCACAGAACTAGGTGGGATTCATGTAATAACCGTCATAAATTCCACAGAAAATAATTTTAAGTACCTTGTCTTGGCCGAATACTTCCGAACTGCTACTTTGCAAAGTGTGGGAGATACCCCCCCTTCCCTGCAAGGAACAGAGTGAGGGGGGAGGGAAAGAGGGGAGGAAAGGGAAAGAGGGGAGGAAAGGGGGGAAAGAGACACAGGGAAGGAAGGGGGTAAGTGGGGGATGAGACACAGGGGAGGGAGGGGGTAAGTGGGGGATGAGACACAGGGGAGGGAGGTAAGTGGGGGATGAGACACAGGGGAGGGAGGTAAGTGGGGGATGAGACACAGGGGAGGGGGGGGTAGTGGGGGATGAGGCACAGGGGAGGGAGGGGGTAAGTGGGGGATGAGACACAGGGGAGGGAGGGAGGTAAGTGGGGGATGAGACACAGGGGAGGGAGGGAGGTAAGTGGGGGATGAGACACAGGGGAGGGAGGGAGGTAAGTGGGGGATGAGACACAGGGGAGAAAGGTAAGTGGGGGATGAGACACAGGGGAGGGAGGTAAGTGGGGGATGAGACAGAGGGGAGGGGGGGTAATGGGGGATGAGACACAGGGGAGGGAGGGGGTAAGTGGGGGATGAGACACAGGGGAGGGAGATAGGTAAGTGGGGGATGAGACACAGGGGAGGGAGGGAGGTAAGTGGGGGATGAGACACAGGGGAGAGAGGGGGGTAGTGGAGCATGAGACACAGGGGAGGGGGAAAGTGGGGGATGAGACACATGGGAGGGAAGGTAAGGTATGAGACACTGGAAGGAAGGGGGGATATGAGACACAGGGGGGGAAGAGACACAGTTGGGGTATGAGACGGGGTGAAGGGGGTGATATGAGACACAGGGGGCGAAGGGGGGTATGAGACACAGGGGAGAGAAAAGGGTGTATGAGACACAGGCGCTTATTGCAGTGTGGCCTGAAAGGGGCACCTTTGCTCATGTGGCAGTCTGCAATGAGTGCAAAAGGCGCTTATTGCAGGCCACACTGCAATGAGCGCCTTCAATCATGTGGCAGCCTGCAATCAGCGACTAAGGCACTCATTGCAGGCCGCCACATGTGAGCCTCGCGAACCCAAAACAACATTTCCAACCTTTACTTCTAAAACCCGTATCATATGTGTATGACCATAATAGTTGTCAGTTCGCGTTTTTGGTGACCGTTTGCGCTGTTGGTCAAGTTTGCGTGCGTCGTTGAGCCAAGCTCGCAATCGGGCTCAACGAAGCATGTAAGCGGCCGCTGATGGAACAGCATAAACCCAACGTTGTGGAGCGCAACGCGCTCCACGCACCAACATTGCACAGAAGCGTGCAAGGCGCGCTTCAAGCGGTCTGCGTGCAAAGCACGCAGACAGTCTAGGACCTTCAACGGTGTGGAGCGCAGCGCGCTCCATGCACCAACATAGCACAGAAGCGCAAAACGCTTAAAGATGTCTGCGTGAATAGCACGCACACACACACGTGCAAGTAGCACGCAGACGGCTTGAAGCGCGCCTTGCACGCTTCTGTGCTATGTTGGTGCGTGGAGAGCGCTGCTCTCCACAACGTTGGGTTTATGCTGTTCCATCAGCGGCCGCTTACATGCTTCGTTGAGCCCGATTGCGAGCTTGGCTCAACGACGCACGCAAACTTGACCAACAGCGCAAACGGTCACCAAAAACGCGAACTGACAACTATTATGGTCATACACATATGATACGGGTTTTAGAAGTAAAGGTTGGAAATGTTGTTTTGGGTTTGCGAGGCTCGCATGTGGCGGCCTGCAATTAGTCGCTGATTGCAGGCTGCCACATGATTGAAGGCGCTCATTGCAGTGCGGCCTGCAATAAGCGCCTTTTGCACTCATTGCAGACTGCCACATGAGCAAAGGTGCCCCTTTCAGGCCACACTGCAATAAGCGCCTGTGTCTCATACCCCCCTTTCTCTACCCTGTGTCTCATACCCCCCTTCCCCCCCTGTGTCTCATATCACCACCCTTCACCCCGTCTCATACCCCAACTGTGTCTCTTCCCCCCCTGTGTCTTATATCCCCCCTTCCTTCCAGTGTCTCATACCTTACCTTCCCTCCCCTGTGTCTCATCCCCCACTTTCCCCCTCCCCTGTGTCTCATGCTCCACTACCCCCCTCTGTCCCCTGTGTCTCATCCCCCACTTACCTCCCTCCCTCCCCTGTGTCTCATCCCCCACTTACCTCCCTCCCTCCCCTGTGTCTCATCCCCCACTTACCCCCTCCCTCCCCTGTGTCTCATCCCCCATTACCCCCCTCCCTTGTGTCTCATCCCCCACTTACCTCCCTCCCCTGTGTCTCATCCCCCACTTACCTTTCTCCCCTGTGTCTCATCCCCCACTTACCTCCCTCCCTCCGTGTCTCATCCCCCACTTACCTCCCTCCCTCCCCTGTGTCTCATCCCCCACTTACCCCCTCCCTCCCCTGTGCCTCATCCCTCACTACCCCCCCTCCCCTGTGTCTCATCCCCCACTTACCTCCCTCCCCTGTGTCTCATCCCCCACTTACCTCCCTCCCCTGTGTCTCATCCCCCACTTACCTCCCTCCCTCCCCTGTGTCTCATCCCCCACTACCCCCCCCTCCCCTGTGTCTCATCCCCCACTACCCCCCCTCCCCTGTGTCTCATCCCCCACTTACCACCCTCCCTCCCCTGTGTCTCATCCCCCACTACCCCCCCTCCCCTGTGTCTCATCCACCACTACCAACCCTCCCCTGTGTCTCATCCCCCACTTACCACCGTCCCTCCCCTGTGTCTCATCCCCCACTTACCACCGTCCCTCCCCTGTGTCTCATCCCCCACTACCCCCCCCTCCCCTGTGTCTCATCCCCCACTACCCCCCTCCCCTGTGTCTCATCCCCCACTTACCTCCCTCCCCTGTGTCTCATCCCCCACTTACCCCCTCCCTCCCCTGTGTCTCATCCCCCACTTACCCCCCTTCCTTCCCTGTGTCTCTTTCCCCCTTTCCTCCCCTCTTTCCCTTTCCTCCCCTCTTTCCCTCCCCCCTCACTCTGTTCCTTGCAGGGAAAGGGGGGTATCTCCCACACTTTGCAAAGTAGCAGTTCGGAAGTATTCGGCCAAGACAAGGTACTTAAAATTATTTTCTGTGGAATTTATGACGGTTATTACATGAATCCCACCTAGTTCTGTGCATTTGGGGAATTTGGTATTTTTCACCCTCTAAAAAGTCGCCGTTCTGGGTCATTTTGCGAAATATTGTATTTTTGCACGGAATGGGTACTTGAAATTATTTTCTGTGGAATTTATAAAGTTTATTACATGAATCCCACCTAGTTATGTGTATTTGGTGAATTTGGAATTTTTGACCCTCTAAAAAGTCGCCTTTTCGGGTCATTTTGCGAAATATTGTATTTTGGCCCGGAACAGGTACTTGAAATGAGATTCTGTGGAATTTATGAAGGTTATTACATGAATCCCACCTAGTTATGTGTATTTGGGGAATTTGGTATTTTCCACCCTCTAAAAAGTCGCCGTTCCGGGTCATTTTGCGAAATATTGTATTTTGGCCCGGAACAGGTACTTGAAATGAGTTTCTGTGGAATTTATGTAGGTTATTACATGAATCCCACCTAGTTATGTGTATTTGGTGAATTTGGTATTTTTCACCCTCTAAAAAGTCGCCGTTCCGGGTAATTTTGCGAAATATTGTATTTTGGCCCGGAATGGGTACTTGAAATGAGTTTCTTTGGAATTTATGAAGGTTTTTTACATGAATCCCACCTAGTTCTGTGTATTTGGGGAATTTGGTATTTTTCACCCTCTAAAAAGTCGCCGTTCCGGGTCATTTTGCGAAATATTGTATTTTGGCCCGGAACAGGTACTTAAAATTATTTTCTGTGGAATTTATGAGGGTTATTACATGAATCCCACCTAGTTATGTGTATTTGGTGAGTTTGGTATTTTTGACCATCTGGAAAGCCGCCGTTCTGGGTCATTTTTTTTAAATATTGTATTCTGGCATGTTAAAGGGTTAATAAAGCACACTATTAGATTGGGGTTAGCTCTTAAATATAGTTCTCAAATATATTTAACACATTCCAATGATTTTAGCATGGATTCCCTTCATAAAGTGTGCGTTCCGGCCTGTTTTTGCCTGTTCCGTTTGATTTTTGGGTTTTTAAAGGGTTAAAAAAGTATTATATTGAATTTGTTTTGGTTCTTAAATATTGTTCTCAATAATATCTAACACATCCCAGTGATATTGTCATTGATTTCTTTTATAAATGACCTGTTCCGGCCTGTTCCGTTCCGTTCCGGCTTTTACACCGTCCCTGACTGGAATTGTTGGTTTTAACATCAAGATGACTAATTTAGTTTTTGGGAATATGGATATAGTCCAATTACAGCAGGAAGCAGAAGTAAGCTTCCAGCCAAACATACAACAAATTCAAACAGAAAATAAAGATATTAAGGTGGCAGTCACACATTTTTTAAAAAACACCAAAAAACGACACTTTAAAACAACATGAAAATACCAAGCAATTTGGATTATTTTTGATCTACAAGACCAGGTTGCAGTGACTGAACAGTCTGGATTGAAAGATACTGGATGGGGCACAATCAACAACTATTGGGAAGGTGTCTGGTGAGTCTAAATCCCAAAGGGGACCCTCTTATGTCATCCTACCCCAGCTAGACCCCAGCTCACCTACCCAGGGAAGGGCCTCTTGATGGGAGATATATAACGTCGCCACTTGGTGGCCAGGAGGCTATTTCCCAGCAAATCTATGTGATTAGCTCCATCTTGTGGACAAAACTGGTATCTACCAAATTGCTGCAACCAAACTATTTTGCACTGCCACCTAGTGGACCTGTAGGAATATATCATCAGAGACTTTCAAAATACACCAATATTTTTGAGGATGCCTAACCGGCCTATTTTACTGACACAAGTGGATAAGAATATGCTCACTATGTAAACGCACCCCATACTCCGGTGTGGTGGCACAACTCAAGGTGAAGTGACTTTGACAACTACATTTTATGTACGGAATGGCTGGGATCTCAACAAGAAGGGCAACCAAAACTATACAGGACTTTTGTACAACAAAGACACCAACGCAGTCTGCCCGACAGCCAGCCTCAACTCCCGAACGTTCCCCAATTGCTACCCTGGAATCCACGGCTCCTAGTACGAAAGCAGACATACAGGATCTAAAAGATCTAATCTCCTCTTTTAGAACTGAGATCACTGGAGAAATCAAGAAAGTGGCTGCAGAACTTACTGATGAAATAAAAGCGGTTGATTCTAAAGTGACCGACCTGGAAGTGAGGTACCATGACTTATTAGCAGCACACATTCCCAACTGACAGAAGAAGTGTCAACCTTAAGAGATGAACAAAGCCAACTCCAATACGTGCAAGAAGACCTGGAAAACCGCTCTCGTCGTCAAAATATTCGGATCCGTAACCTCCCAGAATCCATTACAGATCTCCCAAATTATATGATGGATCTCTGCAAACTTTTGCTGCCAAACCTAGAAGAGGAAGCCTTCAGAATAGACCGCATTCACAGAGCACTGTCAGATCGTCCTGTTGCTGGAGAGAGAGCTAGAGATGTTATTGCAAAATTTCATTACTACACGACTAAGGAGCTCTTTATGAAAGCTGCGAGACCTGGTATTCCAGAGATTGCAGGTGGCCAGCCCACCATTTTTGCTGACCTTTCTCCGACCACTTTGTACAAGAGGAGATTATTCAAACCTCTTCTGGAGATCGTTTTGGCCCAAGGATGGAGGTATACCTGGGGCTTTCCTTTCAAATTGAACATTGTGAGAGATGGAAGAATTTACCCAGTTTTTGAAATGGAGGAGGGCATGGCGCTGCTCTCGTCTTGGAACATTCGTTTACCAGAAGTAGGGGAAGCGGCCCAACGCCTGGATGCCAGACCCTACAGACGCCCTAGGCTGCAACAAAGAACCTAAGTCTGTAATAATCTTTTACATTTCGAAGGGTGAAAAACTAAAGGGAAAAGGAAAAGATTTCTCAATGCATAATACACCCTATAAAACTGTGGACAGTAGAACAGGGACTTTGTAGCTTTATCTACATAAGGCACAGCCTCCAGGCTAAATTTAGCGACAATGTTTAGATAATTTAGTCCTAGTTTTCTGGGTAGATATGTATAGATGGAGGTATGTATATACAAATATATATATGGGTATGTAGATATGTGTATGTGTATGTATATGTTTGATCTTATCTATTTTCACCTGGTGCAGACTCTAATATTAGCTCAGGGTCCTCTACAGCAGCTATCTAATGTTTAGATTTCATCTGCATAGTTATAGTCACTTAATTGTTAATGTTATGTTTCTGAAGCTGTGCCCCACAGGGGGTTAATTTTGTAAACTTTTTCTATTTTGACTTTTTTTTGGTTTTTGTTTTGGCGAGTCGCCTGGATATCTTTCTGCTAGGATTCCAGGTGCTTCACCATAGGTTATAGGAGGACAGCGAGTTGCTCTCCTCATTTCAGTGTAAATTGTATATTGTTCTGGATATATACTTAATATACCCATACAAACACTATGCACATATCTTTCGTAATTACTTACTTGTATACGGTTAGATTTACGTACTGTATTGTACAACATTTTTATACATTGCTTTAATATAAATATATACATATATATTTCTTTTTATTTTTTTCTGCTTCCTCCTTTAGACCCCTCCTTCCTCCCTCCCTCCGGCTTCTCTTCTTTTTCTCTCCCCTCCCCCTCTCTATACTTGATCTATTTACTCTAGCCTGGTGTGGAGCCCTACGAATCATTAGGTCCAAGTGAAGAACACCCCTCAGGTCACCTGCTTTCAGCAGATAACCTACTCATCAGAAGCTATATCTCTTGGGTGTCGCTCAGAACAAGTAGTGAGTAATGGCTTTATGCATAGCATCTCATAATGTTCAGGGGCTGAATGAGCCGGTGAAGCAGGGGATTGCCCTAGGGGAGTACGGTCGCATGGGGCTAGATATTGTCATGGTACAGGAGACCCATTTTGAGAAGAATTCTATCCCAAAATATTGGGGGAAATGCTTCACGCAAACGTTTCATTCTACCGCCCCAGAAAAAAAAGGGGAGTGTCCATTTTAATACACAAGAGATTAAATTTCCAACACATATCCACACGCAGAGACATAGAAGGGAGATTCATCCTCGTACAGGGCACTATTAACGAACGCCAGATTTCACTGCTAAATATATACGCCCCGAATGTTGGACAGGCTACATTTTTTCATAAAATCTCAGACATTATGTCTGACTGGCAACAATCAACATGGATTATTGGGGGAGACATGAACTCGGTCCTGGACCAAGCAAAGGATAGATCGGGCTATTCAGACCCGATGATTATTCCCACTGCAACAAAGTCTTTCAAACTCTTACTTAACAACCACGGTTTAATTGACGCATGAAGAATGACCCATTTTAATGATAGGGAGTACACTCACTACTCGGCTAGACATAACTCATATTCTCACATCGACTATATTTTAATACAGCAACAGCTAGCTTCGAACCTACAGGATGCTGAAATCCGGCCCATTGCATGGTCAGATCATGATGTTGTATGTATTTCCTTAAATGACCTGTTGCCTAAAGGGCGCTCCCCCTCGTGGGCACTTAATCCAGCTCTACTTAATGACATAGTCACGAAAGATAAAATACATAGCGCCATAACAGACTATTTTGATCTAAATGTTGAGGGTGAGGTAGAGAGAGATGGAGTTTGGGCTGCACACAAAGCGGTGATAAGGGGTAAATGCATTCAGATTGGTGCATGCTCTAAAAGAACAGAGTTAGCCCAAATAAATATACTAAACAAAAAAATTTCAAACCTTCAAGCAATCCCCCTCTCTAGGAGACCACCTGAGACCCAGGCGGAAATATTTAAACTCAAACAACAGTTGCAGGAGATTTTACGTAAAAAAGCGGTAACACTACTGCAAAGGACCCAATCTCAGTATTTCACACTCTCGAATAAGCCAGATAAAATGCTAGCCAGAAAGCTCAACCAGCAACGAGCAAACTCTTTTATTCCAAAACTAAAGATGGAGAATGATAAAATTATCTATAAGCCACATGACATTACGGAGGCATTTGAAAATTTTTACGCCAATCTGTATTCTGCACCTGCTAGGTCGGGCTCGATTGATCATATGACCCAAATAGACACTTTTTTGTCTTCCATTAAACTCCCAAAACTGGATGCCGGACATTCAGATCTGCTGGATGGGCCCATAGATCAAACTGAAGTTAAGAGAGCTATAAAAGAGACCAAGGCTCATAAAGCACCTGGCCCGGATGGGTTTACAAATTTTTATTATAAGCAATTTATAGATACGTTAGCACCCCATCTTCAGCGGCTTTTTAACGATTTTTTGTCTGGTAAGCCTATGAGGGCAGAATTCCTGGAAGCCAAAGTGATAGTAATACCTAAGGAGGGTAAAGACCCATCTCAATGTAAAAGTTAGAGACCTATCTCCTTGATCAACTGTGATGTTAAACTCTACTCTAAAATCTTAGTGAACAGGCTATCTCAGGTGCTGCCGAGCCTAATGCATCCAGACCAGGTTGGGTTTATCCAGGGTCATGAAGCGCCAGACAACACCAGACGGATCATAAACTTGCTTGATGTAGCATCATTCCAGAATACGCCCTTAATGCTGTTATCCCTTGACGCGGAAAAGGCCTTTGATAGGATCGATTGGGTGTATATGGTTGAGACACTACATAAATTTGGCCTAAGCGAGAAGTTAGTGAAGGGTATTTTGGCATTATATTCGGCCCCGACAACATATGTTGCATATCAGGGGTTTAAATCTCGATCATTTAAAATCACTAGAGGGACACGGCAGGGGTGCCCTCTATCTCCTCTCCTCTTTGCTTTGTGTATTGAACCTCTGGCGGTAACCATCAGAGAGGATATGAATATAAAGGGAGTTAGAGTGGGAGAGACGGAACATAAATTAAGCCTCTTCGCGGATGATGTCATGCTTACTATCTCCGAACCATTAGTCAGTCTCCCTAACCTGTTCCTTGCTCTTGAACTTTTTGGTAGGATCTCTGGCTTTAAAATTAATTCGAGTAAGAGTGAAGCGCTAAATGTCTCCTTACCAGAGCAGTTGAAAGCCCAATTATCAGGAAACTTCTCCTTTAAGTGGGTCCAAAACCACATTAAATATCTAGGGGTTTTTATCCCCAGACAATCTGGCCTAACGTACTCAGCAAACTTCCCGGCGCTCATTAAAAAATTAGTTACGCATTTAAATACGTGGTCCTCATACAAAATTTCGTGGTTAGGGAGGATTCACGCTATCAAAATGAATATTTTGCCCAAGCTCCTGTATCTCTTCCGTACCATTCCAACGGCTGTTCGTTCCAAGGATATCTTGGCTATTCAGGGGGCAATCTCTCGCTTCATTTGGGACCATAAAAGACCTAGAATAAATAAGACAGCCATGAAGGCTTCAAAGGCCAGAGGAGGGCTGGCCCTCCCAGACCTATTGAAATATTGTAAAGCCACTAGATTAGCCCAAATCACTAAATGGTTTGGTACAGAACAAGTGCCAATATGGGTAGAAGTAGAAACAAATATCTTTGAACAAAGTGGCCTCCACATTAAACAGGTTATTTGGCTTAGCTTACATTCTAAGTTGGGGAATGCCTCCTTTACTAACTGCATGGTCCAGTCTCTGGCAGTTCTGACTCAGACAAACAAGAGAATCCCACTGGTTGAAACAAGCTCATGGATAGCCCCATTGTGGGTATACCAAAGAACGGCACTAATTTATAGACTCTCGCAATTTAAGTGGTGGATAGACAATAAATTTACGGTGGTGGCTGATCTGTTGAGGGGTAATGAACAGTGGTCTATTACAGCATTTAGGGAAGAACACCATTTACCATTAAGGGAATGGCTTAATGTGTCCCAGATACATGTCAATATCTCCAAAGTAATCAAATGTAATGCCGCTGCCAGGACTACTCCATTTGAGAAATGTTGCCTTGAGAATCCGACTGGCAGACGGAATATCTCTATTATTTATAACTACCTAACAGACCAGACCACACCACCTAAATTACATCATCAACAATCTTGAGAGTCGGAACTTGCCATTGACTTAAACGAGGCTCAATGGAATAAAATACATAAACAGGCGGCAGGCTCCTCATTGAACGTAATATTGAGGGAAAATTCACACAAGACTATTTTGAGGTGGTACCTAACACCGACTAGGTTGAAGCTTTCCAATCCTTCTTTGGAAGGTAATTGTTTTAGGGGGTGTACTGATTTAGGTACTCTTAAACATGTCCTGTGGGATTGCCCTAGGATTGCCCACATCTGGCTGGGGACATATGATATCTTGGAGAAACTCTGGGATTGCAGGATTCCCCAAAAACCGGAAGAAGCTCTTTTAGGTCTACCCATAGAGGGCCTTAGTAACCAGGCTAAACTTTTGTCACACCAAGTGTTTTTGGCAACTCGAGTTACGCTAGCCAAAGCCTGGAAATCGGGAATACCCACATATAGTGAAGTTTTATGTAAGCTTAAGTTCATATATGATATGAGCGTTATCAATCATACAAGAAATGGGCTTCATGCTGGGACACCTGGATCTTTAAGATCGGATGGTAAAGTTACAGAGTTCTCTAATTCTTAGGACAATCAGGGTGTGGATCCTGATTTTCCATGTCCCTCTCTTCTCCTGTTCTTCCTTCCCCGCCTTCCCTTTACCCTAGGAGTGTTTTTTCCTTTGTTTTTGGGTTACAAGTTTGATAACCTGTATTTTTATATGTAAGTAATCTGAATTCATATAACAAAAAAAAGAGAGAGAAAGCAAAAAGTCGATAATTGAAGTTAAAAGGTTATTTATTTGTATGTTTATATTTTTCAAGGACATTGTCTATATCATTCTTGTTTTATCATTGAAACATGTGTATTATTGTATTACCTTGATACTCTTAATAAAAATATATAAAAAAAAACAAAAATAAAAACACCAAAAAACAAGTAAAAAGTACATGGGAAGTGAGTAGCCTACAAAATTACTTGAAGAACAAAATTATCCCTAGAGGTCTGAGAATTAATACAATCCCTGCCACTAATCTGATGAATGAAACATTCCTAACTAAATGGAAAGAAATTATTTTCAAATGTTCCTGTGACCTGATGTCTCTGATTGTGGAGACAGAACAACAAAATCTAGAAATTGTTAAACACAAAGTAGTTACTAACCAAAAAGAACTTGAGAAATTTAAAGAATCACCAGAGTATGAAAATCTCTGCACAAAGCTGAATATCAATATTGATAAATTTAAAAAAAGAGTTAAAGGAACGCAAACAACGTAAATTTTGGAGAGACCAAAATGATTTCAAGCTGGGGAACATATATAGGAGATTTCCCTCTAGCAAAAATATTTTAACATCAGACATAAGTTCATCAGAATGCGACAACTCAGACATGGAGGAAAGTGTCCCTAGAAGTTGGAATAGATCTAATACATCCTTTAATAGGGAGAGATATGATACTAGATCAAGATCTTATGCTAGGACACCTATAAGGCCCTACAATGAGTCTTTTTTAGAAAGAGGCCAAGCTCCCCAAGGACATATAGATCATCCTATAAGAACCAGAAGGAACCAAAAACGGTAGCATATAGCTCAGACAATATAAGAGATACTAATCCTAAGAGTCACCTAGTTGTTAATCTATCTGAATTCACACTTAATGAGACCCATATCTCTATTCTTACAAAAGGATTAACTTTTGTTTCCACATCTATAACCAACTCCTTTACACATATCAAAGATGTCAATTTGTTTGCAAGAAAATTGGCTCTTAAAAAATTCTATCTAAACAAAAGTCAGAGGGAGTTCCTACACTTAGGAGTAGGCAAAGAGGATATAGAAGCATTGAAGGCCTTAATGTCTTTACTAGAAGAAAATGAACTTAATACTATCAACTTGCCTCCAAAGAAATGGAAAAACAAAAGCACGTTCACACCCCAACTGAAAGAATATGCTAATATATGGGTCTTTTTACAACAAGTGTGTAATGATATTGAACAGATTGATCAGAGAATGATAGGAAATATAACCTCTCTAAGGAAGAGTATGAAACATTAAAAGAACTAAGAGCAAATAAAGAAATTCAAATAAAACCTGCAGACAAAGGGGGCAATGTAGTAGTTATGGGGAATAGAGAATACAAAGAAATGTGCAATAGGATCCTTCAAGACAGCACTACTTATGAAGTCATATCCAAAAACCCGCCAATAGAATATAGAAAGATACTAAAAAATATTTTGGACAAAGCTAAAACCAATGGTATTTTAGATGAAAGCACTTATACCTTTTTACTGCCAAAATTCCCAGTTATATCTACCTTCTATGCACTACCCAAGGTACACAAAAAAAGTACACTGATCCCAGGTAGACCAATAGTCTCAGGCACAGATAACTTGTCACACAACTGTAGCCTATTTTTAGACTATCACTTAAGGGGATCAGTGATAAGCCTTCCCTCATATGTTAGGGATAGTATGGACATCCTTAATCAACTAGAAGATCTTAATGTACCCACACATACCTGGCTAGCTTGCATAGATGTTGAAGCCCTATACAGTAGTATCCACCACAGCTATGGAATAAAAGCAGTTGAATATTTCTTAAAAATGAGAGATTCAAGATCTGCTGAATTTAATCTATTCCTCCTCACCCTTCTTGAATTTGTACTTGAACATAACTATTTCACGTTTGGTGACCAATGGATTCATCAATGTAAGGGTACAGCCATGGGTACACCATGTGCTCCAAGTTATGCCAATCTTGTCCTGGGGTGGTGGGAAGAAAAGTGTGTTTTTAATGAAACACAGACCAACTGGACTAACAAAATCCTGCTATGGCGTCGCTACATAGACGATATCCTAGTTGTATGGGAAGGTACAAAAAAGGAATTTGAAACCTTCATGAAATCTCTAAATGAGAATACTCTGGATTTAAAATTTACCCATGAGATTAACAAAGAGAAGGTAAATTTTCTTGACTTAAAAGTCTATAAAGATAATGATGGTAACATCTCTACCTCTACTTATAGAAAAGATACAGCGACAAATACCTTACTACACTGGGATAGTCAACATTATGAACCCATCAAAAGAGGTATCCCTAAAGGACAGTACTTGCGTATCCGAAGAAACTGCAGTACAGAGGATGAGTTCCAAATTGAAGCTCACAAACTAAGACTATGATTTAAGGAAAGAGGTTACCCTAAAAAATGTTTAAAATTGGCCTACCAACATGCCCTAAGTTGTAACAGAGCAGATTTGCTCAATGTTCATACAACGAACAAGACTCAAAGGACAGATACAATCACAAATACCACCCCCATAGAATCAAAACAGAAACTGCCAAGTGATAGACAAGGAGAAAACACCCCAAGGTGTATTATGACCTATGGATATGATTCTGATACTATCAGAAATATCCTAAGTAAACATTGGCATCTGTTACTAAGCGATGAAGACCTTAAAGACATTTTACCAACTAGAATCCCCATTACTTATCGTAGAGGTACTAACCTCAGGGATATGCTAGTACATAGCCATTTTAAAGAAAATAACCCACGTCAAACATGGCTACAACCTCCAAAAGGATGTTTTAGGTGTGGGCGATGCAGCTTTTGTAAATATATAAAACCCATTAAAAGATATAAGAATCCCATTACTAAGGAGACATTTGAGATTGACAAATTTTACAACTGTCTATCTACAGGTGTTGTATATGTGGCAACATGCCTCTGTAATAAAATCTACGTAGGCAAAACCCGTAGACAGCTGCGCCGTAGAATAGGAGAACACATATATGCTATTAACAACTCCTATGACACACCTATTGCACGCCATATCAAATACTATCATAACAATGACAGTAATGTTCTTCGTTTCTGTGTGGTTGATAATGTGGAATCAGGCCCTAGAAAAGGAGACCTTGAAAGGAAACTTTTACAATGTGAGGCGAGATGGATCTATAAATTAAGGGCCCAAACACCTAGGGGATTAAATGAAGGTTTCTCATTTACTCCATTTATCTGAAAAAATATTGAGAAATATAGTATAACTTTGTCATAGATTTTTTTATCCCTATTCTCATCATTTACACTTAAGGGATTTTACATTAGCTATACTAGCTTAAACAGCGGTTGTCCCAAGTCTATTACCTTGCCTCTCTTCTATGAATAGAATTTTATAGACCCACTCACTCACTTTCGCAACACTATTTTTGCTTCTTTATTATATACACATAGAGGTTTACCTTGTCTATTTAGACAAGAGTTATAGAATTTCTTGCTAGGACTTCTCCACAATTATAGTGGCTATATGCCCTGTGACACATGTATCACTTGTATATTGATGGCTGATGGCCATATTCATTTTTGTGCATATATTCTATATTGCACATCCAGGCACTGGTTAACATATATTACCTATCACTAACTACTTATTTATTCACTAATAGTTGCACACTCAGATTATAGATATATCCCTTTTGTACTTGTAGTACACCCTACTATCACTTTTTTTGTTTTTTTCCACTACCAGTCATTCAGCAACTACAATAATGTAGTGAGTCTATTCCACTATTGTGGGTCAACAATAATATATATAACTTCTATCACTATTACCTCCTAACAACAGGAGGCTTATTTATATATTCACCTACTTATAAATTCTATAAGTTGTATACTACCATATAATATATAGCTCTAGTATACTAGATTTCAGATCTCTTGTATTTCCAGCCAACTTATCTTATTCTGTTAATAAATGTATGGAATATTGATAGAGTCACAGAGAGAATTGCTATGCTATTCCTTATAGCACTCTGATCCTCTATTTCAAACAATTTACAACATAAGGTTTACCCTTTATACTGTATAATATATATGATCAGAGTTATTACTACTATGTCTCTTTTCTAAATATCATATGACATTGTATTCCCAGATCCTTGTACTATCTAATTATTGCTTCAGATTGAACCGTTTATATCACTTGGTTCATTTAAATTCGATGTATATTATACACATATTTATAGGAGGCCTGTCTCTCTATTAAAACATGGCCTCTATCTAACCACGATTCCAGTACTGGTTTCCAAGGCAACCAAGCTACTATATAAGATCAGCGACGACACTATCGCCTCCCCCTTTTGAAAAAGACGTCACAGCACGTTGAAACGCGTCAGGCATAGGCGTTTACACCCATACGTGCGTCATCACGCACGACGCTGTCCACGCTATACTAGGAAGTGAAGCCATGCAGCATTAGTGTCTCTATTAAGAAACATGGCACTAGTTAGGTAACTCGTTCACTATTCAGTATGGTGTACTTGGAAGTATCCAGGACCAATGCATAGGCCACTTGATGTTAAAGAAGCAAATATTAGATACCATGAGATACGTTTACCCTAAAACAGGGAACTAATAAGGACATATCAGCCCACAAAAGGAGTCTATCCCTTCAATGAAGATATTAATATTGCCAAATACTAGTCATAGACCATTATGTGGGTGTAAGAAGTTATAGCAAATTAGGATTGGCATGTTACAATCCCAAGAATCATATATAGGAGATATCTCAAAAAACAAGTCTCCTATAGCTCTCATATAGAGATATCACAATTACCTAGCTTCTTACTTATATCAAAGGCAGTGCCTGCTTCCATCTACCATACTACCTCCAATATTTTTCACAAAAGCAAGTCTGCACTAAATGCCCTTCTGGGTAAACTATATACAATAGACTGTGTGATATGTTGGTACAGAGTTACCTGTAGTGGAACATTACATTTCTCCTCGAATATCCTAGAGAAAGTTCTAGTCTCTATATTTTTGTCTAAAGTGAAATTTAGCACTATTTCTCAGAGGAGACCTTTCATTTTCCATTGTTTTTAGAGTGTCTTTTGAAAATGCCCACTGTCCATTTAAATAAAGTTAAACAGTTTAAAAAAAGCGCAATGACGCAGTTACGCGAACGTAATGACGCAATTACGCAATACACATCATCAAACCCGGAAATAAACTGGCTTTATAAGCCAGAGAGTCCAGCATAGAATACAGCCTTAGAGAAAGTCCACGAGGATGGACGAAACGGCCCGTTGGCACTTTTATCAGTAGTCATAGAGGACCGAGACCACTGGAGGACCAATCTAACAAAGTGAATTGATGGGACAAGCCATGTTGTTACACATGAAGCATAGCAACTGAACAGCAAGTATACTAAGTGTGGCAGGAAATATAGTTTTAGAGAGACAGTGTTTGCTAATATTAAAATTGGATATTAGGAGATAAAGATCCATGCCTGTAGTGTCTCTAAAATTACTCATTTAAGAGTGAATGAAAAGAATGTATATTAAAGGATAGATTTCTGACCAATATTCACTACATGTAGGCAAGATTAGAGAATGTTAGGAGATTAAAAGGAATGCTAAAGTCTTCATTTGACATAGAATAGCGAGTTGTTATTTATCAGTAGTCATAGAGGACAGAGACCACTGGAGGACCAATCTAACATAGTGAATTGATGGGACAAGTCATGTTGTTACACATGAAGCATAGCAACTGAACAGCAAGTATACTAAGTGTGGCAACGTTTTGCCAATACACTATATTGTTACACTGTTATATGTTATCTGCAGCTTCTATTATCATTCATTACCTTTTAAAGTCACAGTGTCCCTATTATCTTTGATATTGATATCACATATATAGTTGTGAGCATACGGGCCGTTGCTCACGCTTGCGGGCTCGCATAGCGAGCCCGCAGTCCTCAGTTGCTGGGAGATGTGATCTAGACCCGGGGACCCGCGCCAGGCCCACAACCCACCACACAGGAGTCCCCCAGCCACCCGGACAGGCCTCCGACACCCACGGACAGGGCCAAGCCCGACATCCACGGCCCCCAGGACACGGTGAGCCTGCGGCCCTCGCATAGCGAGGGCAAGGGCCTCAGTTGCTGGGATGGAGCGCCCCATGCCAGCAACTGAGGCACACACTGGCTGATTATCCCACCGTCCGTGTACTCGCAGTGATTCCCCAGTGTGACATATGTGTAAGCCGGGCAGGAGAACAGCAGCTCCCCGAGTCTGAAGCTGCGCTGCCCTTGCCTCTGAAATTGCTCCATGCCCTCTGGGGGTCCCATGTTGCAGGTATAAGGGGCTGGAGAGAGGCCTGTACTGTCAGAGTGCCTATGAATCATGCACCAGCAGCCGGCTCCAAGCCACGCCCCTCTGGAATAACCATGCCCACCTTTCCATTTAAGGTGGATTAGCAGAGTTACACTTAGAATTACCATTGATAAACTAATTTTTTTACTTATACACTGATCATTTACACCATTCTTATCCAGTGATATATAAAAACAATATTCAATATTACTTTTATATATATATATATATATATATATATATATATATATATATATATATAAATAATGTGTGTGTGTGTATATTGTGTGTGTATATATATTATGTGCGTGTATATATATATAATGTGTGTGTATATTGTGTGTGTGTGTGTATATTGTGTGTATGTGTATATATAATGTGTGTGTGTACATAATGTGTGTGTATATTGTGTGTATATATAATGTGTGTGTATATTGTGTGTGTATATTGTGTGTGTGTGTATATATAATGTGTGTGTATATTGTGTGTGTGTGTTGTGACAGATTCACTGTCACTCTCAGGATCCGTGCCTGGTTTTTCAATAAAATGGAGGACGCAGGAGCTCTTTAAATATTTAACCACACTTTACTGGTTGTTTTAACAGCATACAACATAAAACTGAAGGCAGAAACAAAACTCTAGCTTCTCATTGAAGCCCTGCATAACTGAACTGTAGTTTCCCTTACTGTCTTATGTAGGCGTGCAAACATACAGTCCATATAACGGTAGCAGAGGTGTCTTTTCCTCTCACCTCTCTTAGGCTCTGTATCTCCGGGCCTCTCTTTACACAGCAGATCCCTCCTTTGGTCATCACCTTGAGGGACTTTCTCTTCAAAGCTTCTGGCTTTGTTCCATTAGCTTTCAGTGCGGCCTCTGACTTCAGCACTGCACACTTCAACACTCCAGCACTGTCAAACAGCTTTCCACCTGGAGACAGCCATAGCTCTTGATTGCAGCCACCGCCAAGCTTTTTAAGGATCTTCTTAACCCTTTCACTCCTGGGGAGAATTCTTGAAGGGCTCTCTACTGCCCTCTGGTGACACACCATCACATATCCCCCACCCCAGCTCGACACCATGGGGTTGAGCGTCCAACGCCGTGAGGCCGTATCTGCGATCCAACACACCCTCTGTACTATTTGTGTTCTCTCCGCACTCTTCTCGTTACGGCGACACCAGTGAGGCTTTACTCTACTCAGAGCTACCGCTCTTCGAGCTGCACCATCCGTTGGCGCTCTCTTCTTTATACTTCTAGGAGCATCTACATCATGTGTCTCTATTGTCATCTTAAACTCCATCATAGGACTTTTCCAATTTCGCAGCTTACCTTCTTCATCACTGCTTTTAAATACCTTTGCCTTTCCTTGGAACCGTGTTTCCTTTCTGGGTGAAGAGACCATTCCTTTTCCCGCTCTTCCTTTCACTCTATATTTCCTGCTTTCTTTGGCGTTCCGCCTGCTGTCACTTAAACTTTGAGGGTAGGACACCGGCCCGCCCATCTCTCCGAGTGTCCTGCCCCAGGGACCCTTGAAAAGTACTTCTTGTACTTTGGTATGAGAATATGTTTCTCCATACAGTCGCTTCCCTGGGGGTACATCACAGGTTTCCGTGACCTTGTGTTCCAGCTGATGTATCTTTTCTTTTAGACCCGTCATCTTATTCTCGCAGCTCGGACTTATCCTCTTTATATCTTTAATGTAAGGACTAACGTTCACCAGTTCACTCTCCAGCTTGCATACTCCCTGCCAGTTTGTGGCTAGACGCTGTGTTTTCGTCTGTTCAAAGTCACCCCGACAGTATTTATGCCTTATCTGCAGACCGGGAGCCTGGGACTGGAGCTGCCTCACTTCGGCCTCTTTATGCTTTGAGTTAATTTGCTCCTTTAATCCTCCTGTTAAACGTTCTTTTTCCAGGAGATTATCCACAGCTTTCTCATCTCTTTCAACTTTACTATGGAACAACAACAACTTCTTGGGCTGTTTTTCCTCCCTCTGTTTCTGGCTCTCTCGGTACCAGGTGCTCCTATTGGCTGGCTGACAACTCTCACCAAAACGCATCAGCCTCATCCAGTCATCTTGCTTCTTTTCTGGTACAGCATCCTTAAGAGGCTCCACAATCATGTCCTCCCTCAGGGCTGCTTCTTGAGCCTGGGTCCGCACCTCCTCTTTCTTGCGGTTCACAGCAGGCCTACTCGTTACCACTGTGCTTTCAGTCCTGTAAGGTCTGCAACTCTCTACCTCTGCCAGGAAGGATCTCTCAGATGGGTTTTGCTGGAATATCTCCAGCTGTTCACCAACTGCAGGCTGACACTCAGCAGATAGGCCAGTACACTTCTTAGTGGCCTCTTGAATCCTAGATTCCTGGAAAACACTTTTATTTCCGGCATCCTCAGCCTTCATCCGTATTATATCTTCTTTTAGTGGCTTGTCCACTTGCTTTGCCTCCAAGGCTTCCAGCTTTTCATCGCCTTTGGCTTCCTTCAGCCCCAGTTTCTCCTCATTAGCTTGTTGCAAATCCAGTTGACTTTGCTTGTACTGGATCTTTTGCTGCATGATCAACAGAGGAACCTCCTCTGACTCTTCTATCAGGTCGTCCCTGAATATCTTTGGCTGCTCAGCCGTGTTTTCTTCACCATTCTGTCTTTCTTGTACAAGCTCCTTCACTATGCCTCGCATATGAGCTTTCTGCAAGTATCGCTCTGCATTAAAGGTAGCATCTTGTGCACACAGTTCCTGAAGATCGGGGTTAGTCTCTTCTGAACCAACTCCACTCTGCTTCAACTGTGCCTCAATATCAGGGAGTGTGCTCACCCTCTGCTTTTCTGGAGTATGGAACAGGAGCTCCTTTTCTATTACAGCTGCTTCCCTCTGGGATTTACGGTCAGTGAGGAGATCTCGCTTCACCTGTTCGCCACTGTGCAGCCGCTTCTGCATAATTCTCTCATTCATCTTGTACTTGGGGGGACTCTTCCACTGCTCCCAATTAGACATCGGTGTCTTCTTCCTATAGGACACTCTGTTGTCCTCAAACGCAGGCTTCCTTCTCCATTCAGGAATATAACCTGGCATCATCCTGATCCCCTTGATTTCAGTAGGAACTTGCCTGTCTTCTACTTCCGGCTTTTTGAAACCCACTGGGATAGAGTTCAACTGTACTCCTTGCTTTACTTGTTTCCCGTCTTGCTTCTCTTTATCCATAGCACTTTGTTCTATGGCAAACTGAGACAGAATGCTCTCGGGACACTTAATAGTTTTAGAAGGACACATCTCCATGCCCTGCTTCATATGTTCTCTCAGAGACACTGGTTTGTCTTTCTCCATCTCAATCTCTAGACTCTTTTCTTCCTTAACTTTTACTTTGGAAAGATTTCCATTTTCTTTATCATTTTTATGACATTCTTCCTTTCTAAGAACACTGGCTATATTCTTCCACTTGGTCTCTCCTTTCTCTAGGTCAGAGATCTTTGTCAGGCACTTTCTTACTCTAGTACTCTCCAGCTCAGGAGTATTCACCAAGGACAGGTGGCTGTGTCTGTCCAGGTCTCTTATGGAGGCCTTCTCATCGCTCTTGTCCACAAGATTTCCGAATCTGTTTGGGTTCCCTTCTTCCTCAATGACTTTTTAGCATCATCGGTCTCTTTTGCTCTCTCAGCAATCTCACTTGTGCTCTCTGTGGTTGTCTCAGCAATCTCACTTGTGCTCTCTGCTGCGCTCTCAACCGTCTCACTCGCAGCGGCTCCTGCCGTCTCACTCGCAGCGGCTCCTGCCGTCTCACTCGCAGCGGCTCCTGCCGTCTCACTCGCAGCGGCTCCTGCCGTCTCACTCGCAGCGGCTCCTGCAGTCTCTCTCGCCTGCTCTGCAGTCTCTCTCGCCTGCTCTGCAGTCTCTCTCGCCTGCTCTGCAGTCTCTCTCGCCTGCTCTGCAGTCTCTCTCGTCTGCTCTGCAGTCTCTCTCGTCTGCTCTGCAGTCTTTTTTGACGCTCTCTTGGTGGCTTGTTGCACTCTCTCTGCTATCCACCAGGTCTCGTACTCCTGATTTCTTTCTTCATCAGGTTTGATTTGCCTTCCCTTAACAGGGAAACTGCATTTTAAACTTGGGCAGACAAGCATGTCCGTTGGATAGCAATAAGCCGGTCTGTCAAAAAAATCCCAGGAGTGCAGTCTCTGTACTGTTTTCACTCCCAGTCTGAAAAGGATCTCTTCCTTCAGGATACAATAATTTGTAGCCTTTTCTTCAGGCAGATCACAATATGCTCTCTGGGCTTCTCCACACAGATAGGGACCCAGGACTGTGGCCCAGTGCTGTTTAGGCCAACCTTCACTAGTGGCAATCTTCTCAAAGTTCAGGAGATAGGTGTCCACGTCATCCTGAGCTGTCATCCTCTTTAGGAAGCGATTAGGATTCATGCTTCCCCTTGCTTCTGTAACCACGGTATTATTTGCAGACTTCAGTTTCTGCAGCTGCACTTTCTGTGCCTCCAATGATTCTCTCATGTGGACTCTGTCCATTTCCACTTGTATCTGCCATTTCTCTGTGGCCTCACGCATGCGGATTATGTCCTCTTCTGCTTGTCTCTGCCATTTCTCTGTGGCCTCTCTCAGACATGCAGCAGCATCTCTTAGTCGAGCATCATTTACAGCAAGGGCTCTGTCTTCTGCAATTTCTTTCAGCCCTTTCTGCTGGCTTTCTTGCTGACAAGCTCCGCCCACTTTCTGGCATGTAGTGGCATCTGCCAGGGCTTTCAATAGTTCCTCCATTATTGTACTGTACTGTGGGCTGTCTTCTTAAACACAGACAATTTTATATCCCACCACTGCCACCATAAATGTGACAGATTCACTGTCACTCTCAGGATCCGTGCCTGGTTTTTCAATAAAATGGAGGACGCAGGAGCTCTTTAAATATTTAACCACACTTTACTGGTTGTTTTAACAGCATACAACATAAAACTGAAGGCAGAAACAAAACTCTAGCTTCTCATTGAAGCCCTGCATAACTGAACTGTAGTTTCCCTTACTGTCTTATGTAGGCGTGCAAACATACAGTCCATATAACGGTAGCAGAGGTGTCTTTTCCTCTCACCTCTCTTAGGCTCTGTATCTCCGGGCCTCTCTTTACACAGCAGATCCCTCCTTTGGTCATCACCTTGAGGGACTTTCTCTTCAAAGCTTCTGGCTTTGTTCCATTAGCTTTCAGTGCGGCCTCTGACTTCAGCACTGCACACTTCAACACTCCAGCACTGTCAAACAGCTTTCCACCTGGAGACAGCCGTAGCTCTTGATTGCAGCCACCGCCAAGCTTTTTAAGGATCTTCTTAACCCTTTCACTCCTGGGGAGAATTCTTGAAGGGCTCTCTACTGCCCTCTGGTGACACACCATCACAGTGTATATATAATGTGTGTGTACATAATGTGTGTGTGTGTATATATAATGTGTGTGTATATTGTGTGTGTGTGTATATATAATGTGTGTGTGTACATAATGTGTGTGTATATTGTGTGTGTGTGTATAGTGTGTGTGTGTGTATATATAATGTGTGTGTGTACATAATGTGTGTGTATATTGTGCGTGTGTGTATATATAATGTGTGTGTGTATTGTGTGTGTGTGTGTGTGTATATATAATGTGTGTGTGTACATAATGTGTGTGTATATTGTGTGTGTGTGTGTCTGTATATATAATGTGTGTGTAAATTGTGTGTGTGTGTATATATAATGTGTGTGTGTACATAATGTGTGTGTATATTGTGTGTGTGTGTGTATATATAATGTGTGTGTATATTGTGTGTGTGTGTATATATATAATGTGTGTGTATATTGTGTGTGTGTGTATATATAATGTGTGTGTGTATATATAATGTGTGTGTATATTGTGTGTGTATATTGTGTGTGTGTCTGTATATATAATGTGTGTTTAAATTGTGTGTGTGTGTATATATAATGTGTGTGTGTACATAATGTGTGTGTATATTGTGTGTATATATAATGTGTGTGTATATATATAATGTGTGTGTATATTGTGTGTGTGTGTATATATAATGTGTGTGTGTATATATAATGTGTGTGTATATTGTGTGTGTGTCTGTATATATAATGTGTGTGTATATTGTGTGTGTGTATATATATATAATGTGTGTGTGTGTATCACATATATAGTTGTGAGCATGCGAGCCCGCTCGAGTCGTTGCTCATGCTTGCGGGCAAAGCGAGGGCCGCAGTTGCTGGCATGGAGCGGCGAAGGCGCTCCTTGGCAGCAACTGCGGCCCTCGCAAAGCAACTGCAACCCTCGCAAACTTTACATCGCAACGCAAACAACATACAAGACACGTTAACACACATTACGGACTCGCAAAAATCGTCCGCAACACGCAGACATGAAAAAATGAAAAACACAATAAATACACACAACACATACATAAAAAGCTTACCTACAGCAAGAGGGAGGGAGCATCCAGGACCTCAAAAAAACAACTTACACCTTCATTTAACTCAAAATAAAAGAGTTTAGACACTAAAAAATTCTTTAAGCGAGAGAAAAAATGGCCGCCGAACAAAACGAAAACGAGGCTACAGCACTCTAAACACGCAAAACACCACAAGAAACTCGCAAAACACCACAAAACACCTACGGATATTCCGCTACAGACGTATACCACACATTACCCACCATTTTAGAACAATGCGGAAGTACAAAACTTCGCTAACGGTTTGGTCTCGCGCACGCACACTATTACACTGCACACATTCAGCACGCTTACACAGCAGCTCCACACCACTAATGCTGCAGCAACATCAAAACAGATTGCCAGCTCTTCAACACAATGCTTCCTGCATATATTACTTCAAAAAACGTAAAGTATATTAATTTATTAATCTATCAGTTATTTTATTATTATACACCAAACAGCATTAGCTCACTTACAATTTGATTGCCGTCATTTTTTGACGGGCAATTCGCTAGTTTACATATATATTGATACCTCCAGTTTATTTATGATCTCTGTTTTACTCTATATTTTGTTTTTAACATTAGTTTTTTCTTTATAGTGCTTTCTATATAGAATTATCCGATGATTATCAGTATATCCTGACTTTTTCAGGTATATCAGTTTATTCTGATATATGAGGATTCAATACTTCATTCATCTATTATTTTTGAATACGTTAACCCTTTATTTAGGGTACCTCTCATGACCAGATCTCTATATTGGTGATGATACTGATCTATCCTCATTCTTATATCATATAGTATTTATTTATTCTATATTGTGCACCAATTTTTATAACTTTTAAGCGGCGCTATTTCCGTATTAAAATATCCCATTAAAGTTATTTATATTGTTTAGATAATAGTGGTGTCAAGCACCAAGGGTATAATAAGATACAGATCATACCTTTTTCTTCTATTTAAACATTTCTTGTTACCCACCTATTTGACATGTTTTTTGTCATATAGCATGAGATAAAATAAACACAATTGGTTATATTTAATCACAGAATTTTATGAATATAGGTTTACTTAATATTCACATTATAATCTGACTAAGGTAATTTGATATATCTACCAGCTTTTAAAATATGGCTGGGTGTATTTGTGAATATGTATGATGGGGCTCTTTAATAATATGTTTGAGTGTTACACCACAGTGGCATCACAGGATGCACTGTATGATGATGATATTATTACAATAAGGGACATCTCATTGTTGATATAAATATAATTATGGGACATAAAGGGAATTTGAAGAAGGACAACACTGTAGTCACCCATATCTATTAGTTTCCCATATGAATTATTTGTATATATTTATCAGTTTAACATATGAATTAGAGATTTTTGTCACAATGGAATTATGTACTTATATTATGAACTTTGCAATTTGGGTCTTAAGTATGTAAAGTCAACTGTTAACTATAATTGTTTGGTTGTATCATTTAAGCTTGCATCATTATTTAAGTATAGGTTACCATGGCGATCTATTATGTATACAAGACTTGCAACGACGTATATGCTCTCCCACTTTGACAAAGACGTCACTGTACAT
Source organism: Discoglossus pictus (assembly GCA_027410445.1). NCBI lineage: Eukaryota > Metazoa > Chordata > Amphibia > Anura > Alytidae > Discoglossus > Discoglossus pictus. The sequence goes on along the minus strand of CM050168.1, from coordinate 105,473,492 downwards.
TGAAACGCGTCAGGTGTAGGCGTTCACACGCATATGTGCGTCATTACGCACAACATAGTCCACGCAAACAAGGAAGCGCTTATGGGCAGGGATAGAGGGGAATAGCGTTTGGGCTAAGCAGCATGGTGAAGGAGACTGCGTTCTCACAAACAAGGAAATACTTATGGGCAGAGATAGAGAGGAATAGCGTTTGGGTTAAGCAGCATGGTGAAACACAGTGTTGTCAAGAAGGAAATATAGTTTTAGAGAGACAGTGTTTGCTAATATTGAAATTGGATATTAGGAGATAAAGATCCATGCCTGTAGTGTCTCTAAAATTACTCATTTAAGAGTGAATGAAAAGAATGTATATTAAAGGATAGATTTCTGACCAATATTCACTACATGTAGGCAAGATTAGAGAATGTTAGGAGATTAAAAGGAATGCTAAAGTCTTCATTTGACATAGAATAGCGAGTTGTTATCTCATATCTGCCTTTATTGATGATAGTCTCAAAAGTTGCCCAAACTGTGAATTATTACCCTGTACAATTAGTCCACAGAGTTCTAAAATTGAAACTTGTTATAGATTTGCAAATACATATGGTAACAGAGAAATAGATTGTTATTCAACTTATATATCTAGAGGACACAATAGTATTTGCTTAAGAGACTATGTATAATAGTTAACTTACCTGGACTACAATTACTTTGTTCTCAAATTAATTAAGATGCAATAAGAACCTCCAAATATTAGAAAGAAAGTGACCTAAACTATACTTTGCCAGAGGAAGTTCCTTTCCAGTGTTTTTACAATGTTTATATATATAAATATATATATATATATATATTTTTTTTTAATCATCATTGTTTCTGTGAAATAATAAAATTTGTTGGCCAAATTGTAAATATCCCACTCTGTGATATATTAGGATCAAAAGAGAGTGGTAAATCTCAAGGGAAAACAAAAATTCCTAAGTTCTAATTTTAATGTTATTAGTTGCAAGTTGTGTATGTGTTACGCGGCTCTCGAGCAATTTGTAGTTCTTACGTTCCTGGGTAAAAGTCTTATGTGCCTGGTGGTGCGTGGTTAAGAGTCGTGGAGCCTCGTTTTGGGTTTTTTCAGCCACCATTTTTTTGTTGCTTAAGCTATTTTCGGGTGCCGAAACTCGGCAAAATCGGTTTAAATTTGCTTGCAACCTCACTCCCAGATGTCCTGGCTGTGCCCCCGTGCTGTGTGTGATGTTTTTAATGTTTTTTTTTTTTTTTGCATTTGTGTTTTTGTTGTTTTTTGATGTGCGCAGTTCGGCCATTAACTTCGTATTTTTACCGCTTCCTAATAGTGTCGTACGTTCCTGGGTAAAAGTCTTAAGTGCCTGACAGTGTTTTGCGTGGTTATTGGACATGTAGCCTCGTTTTAGTTTTTTTCAAGCACAATTTCTTTTGCCGGTTAGGCGATTTTCGAGTGCCGAAACTTTTGCGTGCAACCTTACTCCTAGATGTCCTGGCTGTCCCCCCTTGCTGTGTGTGATGTTTTTGTAATGTGCGCGGTTCGGGCGTTAACTTCTTATTTTTTCGATCTCTTATTTTTATTTTTCTAAGCCCCGCGGCTTATGTATATTTTTTCTAAGTCCCGCTTTCCTTTGCAAAGTGTTACGGGCCGTAATTTCCCCACACAATTTTTTAAAACTGCTACGGGTCTTGCATTGTGAATTGTATAATTGAGATTTCTTTTGATCTGTAGTCCCGCAGGTCATAGTGATGAGCGCCTATGGCGCTCATCTCCACCAGCGCAAGGAGCGCCTGCAAGGGTTAGCAGCAACCCGCAATGCTCACAACTATATATGTGATAATCCACATATTAAAAGGATCAGAAGAGATCTAAACAGGTTGAACTTGATGGACTAAAAGTCTTTATTCAACCTCAAATACTATGTAACTATATAACTACTAGCGACTTGCTCGTCAAAAAATGACAGCAAGAACATTTTAAGCCAGGCAATGCTTTTTGCCACACAGTGCAAGGCTATGGCCCCTATGAGCACCTTCGGCGCTCATCGCAGCCTAAGCCTAGGTCCTACGGGCCTTTGGTGCTCATTGCATCTAAGTCCCGTGAGCCTCTCGATGAGCGGCTCATTGCGAGCCTCTTCCCACGTATACTACCTTGGGTTAGGAGTTAGTGCCTTGGTGTCATGAACAGAAGGGCCCACTGGACTGTTTGGGGTTCATCACTTATTATACTGTATGTGTGGTTAGAAAGTACTAGCAACTTGCTTAACAGTCATATCTGGGGTATACAAATGGTTAACTAATTTGAAAGAAGTTTTATGGCCCTGCCATCGGCCACGTGTGAAGGCTCTGGCTTTATTCATGAAGGGGGAAGCTAGTTTTATGGCTCTGTAAGAGGAGAGAAAATGTGTAATGAGAAGAAAGCCATGTGGATGAGGGGGGTAGCAAGCTATTTGCATAGGAGGATGGGCTAGAACTGGGGGAAGGTCTTTGGTGTTTTGTATAATTTTTCTATGTTTTTATATATCTCTAACAATAAAGAAGAGGCCAGTCTGATTTTGGACACACTAAACACAGGTGGTGTCAGAGTCTGAATCTAAGGTACATGGTGTGTGATTCTTAGATCCTAAGAAAAGGGGTCTGATGTTGCCTGTCTCTGCAGTAATGAGGCTGTCATCTGAAGTGTCTGCTGGTGTCGACATCTGAACAAAAATTTGCTACCCATAGAGAGAGAGAGACTTGGGGTGAGCGTGGCCCCCAAAATTGAAGGTCGTGACACTTGGGTTAAGTGTTACTGCCTTGGGTTAAGTCTTATTGGCTTGAGTTAAATGTTACTGCCTTGTATTAAGTGTTACTGGTTTGCGTTAAGTCTTACTGCTTAGAGATCATATTTTTGATCGTGAAAAAAGTCAAAATAACTTGCAACTTCGCTCACAGGGTCCCTGGCTCTCCCCCTGTGCTGTGTGTAAGTTAATTTCAGGCATATTTGTGTGTTTTTGCAGGTATTTTCATTTTGGTGGTTCGGCCGTTTAAAGTCTTATTTTTGCGAGCCCAGCAGTCCACCTACGTGCTTTGGGTCCTAAGTCATACGGGACGTAATTTTGCGGCCGTCGCTAAGTCATTACAGCTAAGTCCCGCGTGTTTCAAGTATTCGTGCGCAAAGTCCTACTGGCCTCGTGTTTAGCACCTTTGGCGCTAATTGCAGCCTAAGTATCGTGTGCCTCAACTGCTCGCCTCGCTTTGCAAGGCTCACAGTGCAATGAGCACCTTTGGTTCTCTTTGCAGGCTAAGTCCTGCGTGCCTCAACTGCTCGCCTCGCTGTGCAATAAACGCCTTTGGCGCTCATAGCAGCCTAAGTCCCGGGTGCTGCAGCCGTCAACGGCTCGCCTCGCATTGTGGGGCTCGCAAAGCGTGACCAACAGCCCGTATATCCACAACTATTGTATGTGATACTATGTAATGGGGTAGAAAGTGTAGAGGTATAAGGGATGAATTAACTAGAGGTGGGGGGAGGGTTAGTATAGTCAATAGGGAGGTATTACTAAGTAACTTAATTACAGAGACAGGCACCTCCGCCAGCCCCACTGAATTTCACATCACCTGTCCCAGTGAATTGCCCCCGTCACCTCCCTCAGCCTGAGCTAATTGACCCTTCACCTCCCCCTGCCCCAGGGATTTGCCCTGTGGCACCCCCCAGCTCCAGTGAATTGCCTCGTGACCTCCTACCCCAGCCCCACTGAATTGCCCCATCACTTGCCCTTAGCCCCAGTGAATTGCCCCGTGAGATCCTTTTCTATTTCTGGGCCGCATCCTGTCAGAACTGTACGGTTAAGGGCTGCGCCACAGCACTATCGTGTGGTGCAAAAAATTTACTGCAGGCAGAAAACTAGTCCATCCTCCGATCTGGCTCATGAGGCGCACCGATAGAAGAGGCCTTGAGCTATGAGAGGCTCGCCCGAGGCCCTTGGGGGCTGAGTGCCATCGCCAAACATATCGATGGCCTCACTGTCGACTCAGCAACGTTCAAGTTGGGCCACGTTGGAAGATGGAATAGTTCTTTGCCCGCATTACATTTGTTTGTAACTCCAGTGTTCTGAAGGGATGCGGCCCCCGAAATAGACTAGATCCGAAAGCAGAGTCACTTATTACAGAGACGCTAATTGGAGGCCAGTGTCACGAATTAGAGGGCAGTGTGACTTATTGGATGACTCACTAACTCACTAACTGGAATCATTGGATGGCAGTGTCATTTATTAGACAACAGTGTCACTTGCTGGAAGGCAATGTCATTCATTGGAGGGGCAGTGTCACCTATAGATAGACAGTGTTACTCACTTGAGGCACAGTGTCACACATTGGAGGGTAATGTCACTTATTCAAGGGCAGTTCCACTTACTGATAGACAGTTAACTCACTAGAAGACAGTGTAATTAATTATAGAACAGTCTTACTCCTTGCACAGCAGTATCCAGTAGAAGGCAGTGTCACTCACAGTAGAACAGTATACTCAGTGACAAACAGTCCCAATCAGTAGAAGTCAATGTAATTTATGCAGCTGACAGTCCTTGACCACATGAAGTCTTGTTCATTGTGACTATGCATCTATGTGATGTCATCATAGCTGGGGAGAGGTTTTCTGGATGATCTAAGGGTTTCAGGGCCTTTTCTGTGGAGGCAAGCAAATACTAGGGCATCCTCGAGGGAGTCCACGGACCAACCCCCCTTCCTACCATCACCAGCCCATATCCAGGCAGCAAAGGTAGGAGGGTGTTGGAAGAGCTCATCATTTTTATTACCTGTACGTTGTATAGTTGATCTTGATAGTCAAACTCCGGAAATTCACTCTCAGGACAATTGTCCGTACTGTCACCAATGGTCCAACATGTTATGTGTTATTTCGACCATGGAAACGTAACTGGTATACAGACCAACACATGTTCTAGATGCTATACTGATACACACAATATATATAACTAGCGACTTGCCCGTCAAAAATGACCGCAAGAATGTTTTAAGGCTGGCTATGCTGTTTGTCACACAATGCGAGGCTCTGCCCCTTGTGAGCACCTTCGGCGCTTGTTGTGAGCCTCTCCCCCGTTTACTTTGGCGCTTTGCACTGATCACCTTCAGCCCTCATCGCATGGCTCGCAATGAGCGTCTCTCCCCCTGCAAGCCCTGCAATGAGCGCTCCTTACAGACGCTGTGTAACCCGCCACGACTCGCTGAGCCACAAAGTCCTGCATGCCTGATGTTGTTCGCGAGCCCTGCAATGAGCGCCTTTTGCCACCCAATGCAAGGCGCTCATTGCAGCCATGCGAGCCTTGCACTTAGGCATTTAAATTATACAAACAAGAGGGGACAGAGACTGCTTTACGGGAGTACAAGGAAATCAACAAGGCTTGCAAAAGTGCTATTAGACTGGCTAAAATATAAATGAAAGATGAATTGCAAAAGAGAGTAAGACTAACCCTAAATATTTTTTAAGTATATTAATGGAAAGAAGGCGAGGAAGGAAGCTATAGGAACATTACAATGGGACACAGGTCATCTGAAAATTAGTGACCAGGAAAAGGCAGATGAGCGAAATAGGTTATTTTCCTCGGTATACATAAGGGAGGTACCATTGGTTGGGTAGAAAGTAAGAAATCCAAAAGAGGTTGGCAAAAATAAATGTTAATAAAGCCCCGGGTCCTGATGGAATACATCCAAGGGTACTGAGGGAATTGGGTTCTGTAATAGCCAAACCATTGTATTTAATTTTTCAAGATTCACTGAACACAGGGTCTCTACCAGATGACTGGAGAAAAGCAGATCTGATACCTATATTTTAAAAGGAAGCAAAAGCAAATCCAGGGAATTATAGACCAGTGAGCCTCACTTCTGTAGTGGGAAAGCTTTTAGAAGGGTTAATATACAAGTATATGTCTATTTTGTCTAACATGGATGTTATGAACAGAAGGGCCCACTGGACTATTTGGGGTTCATCAGTTATTATATGTGTGGTTAGAAGGTACTAACAATTTGCTTAACATTTATATCATGGATGTAATAAGTGCATGCGGTGCTGTAATTGACTAACATTGCAAAACTGTATCTGTGTTAGAAATAGGATAGTGGAATTTATATGGCCCTACGATCGGCCACTCGTGAAGGCTCTGGCTTTATTCATGAAAGGGGTAACTAGTTTTATGGCTCTGTAAGAGGAGAAACAAAAGGTGTAATTAGAAGAAAGTCAGATGCCTCTCTACATCAGGACATCCATGTGGGTGAGGGGGAATAGCAAGCTATTTGCCTAGGAGGATGGTCTAGAACTGGTGGCAGTCTTTGGTGTTTTGTGTCATCTTTCTGTTTTTTTTATATATATCTTTGTAACAATAAAGAAGTGGCAGTCTGACTTTGGACACACTAAACACAGGTGGTGTCAGAGTCTGCTTGTACTAATCCAAGGTACATGGGTGTGATTCTTAGATCCTAAGAATAGGGGTCTGAGGTGCATGTCTCTGCAGTAATGATGTTGTCATCTGAAGTGTCTGCTGGTGTTGAGATCTGAACAAAAAGTTGCGACCGTGGAGAGAGAGAGATTTGGGGTGAGCGTGGTCCCCCAAATTGGCTGGTCCTGACAGCTGGTGGCAGTGGTGGGATCTCTGTATAAAACACAGAAGGATGGCAGCTTATGAAGAGATGTCTGCAGCAGAGGAGGAGGAAGTGTCCAGACGGTATCAAAGATGGATTGAGGTAATGCCTGCAGGTTTTACTAAGGATCAGCAGAGGGAACTCCGGATACAGATCACACAGGAGGTACAGGGGAACAGGAGAAGGGTAAGCAATGGCCCTGTCTCAGCTCCTGTGGAGGGGAAATGCTTATTAGAGAAAGAGAGCCAGGTGACAGAGGCAAAGGACTGCAGAGGAATGGCCCTTCTAAAGCAATGGATGGTGTTCCTGGGATTGTGGCAGGACCATGAGCTGTCATGCTGGCTGAAGAAACTGGTATGGAAAGAGATTGCCTTAGAGAAACAGTATCATGCCAGGATAGGGCCTGTTGGTGCCCTTGAAGGGGATCTCTATGTTCAATTGGAGCTAATAGATGGGCTCTGGGAGATCGTCTATGGTGATCCTGAATGTGGCATGGGGACTGTAAGGAGGAAAAATAACTTATTTCTTAAACGCTGTCATGGTCTGGGATTAGAACCATGGTCCCCGGAGACTAATTTGCTGGAACCCCTGATTCAGCAAGAGCTGCAGCTGGAGGCTGAGTATGTTGAATTGCTTGATGAGGCATCCATGGAGGGGTTTTGGCCATCCAGTTGGGAGGAACCCTGTCAGGCGGACAGGGAGGAAAATGATTGGTTACCAGAGGTCTGGGGAGAGGATATTGTGGACTCTGACCAGGACAATACCAATGTGGAGATACAAATGGACAAGGCCCAGTTAATTTTTGCTACAACTGGGACAGATGAGGAGGGTACCATACATTATGGGTACATCTCAAAACCGGTGGAGTCTGAGTCTCAGACAGGAATAGCAGGCCAGATGGAGGGCCTGGGAGAGTTCTGGAAAGAACCAGAGATGGATCGTGAACCTAACATGGGGTTCCCGTGGATAACTACAGTCCAGGAACCAGCCATGGGTACAGGGGCGAACACCGAGAACAACCTTGGGACTGTGTCAGACCAAGGGGGCCAGCCAGACCCATATGGCTGGGGCACAATTGCTAATAACAAGGCAATTGAGAAGACAGAGAATGTCTGTAAAACTGATGGCCCAAGGGGATGTCTGGATGAGAGCTGTGAGGTCCTGCCAGGGAACACAGTGACCAAAGATCCCAAGGGAGGTGAGTGCTGTGACCAGGCAGTGGTTCCAGAGAGAGGGGGAGGTGATGTGCTGATCCAGATACCACATAGATATTTGGAGTCTTTAGACCAGACCACAACATTGGGTGCCAGCTTCCAGATCCGTCCAGTAAATGACCCCCTGGAATTACTATTTTTCTGGGCACCCCAGGGGAGTGTTTTACCCATGCAGTGGGGCAGAAGAGTGTATGGGCCCTGGTTGTTGGGGGGTGGGCTGGTAATGGCACCCTTGAACTGCATTGATTACCCTGGCACAGAGGTCTGTTGGCAGAACCCAGGCCAAGCAAACAGTCTGGATAGGAGCAGCTATGTTCACTGTGCCCTGGGAATGGACTTTGGGCCTAGCATGGAGCTCCCGCTGATAAAAAATGTCAGAGAGCTAGCCACAGACAAGGGGGCAGGGGAGGTTATGATCCCTGAGATCCTGCCAAACAGAGACACTGCAAATCATTTAAAGAGGGACCACATTCCTTATTGTGAGCCCAATCCAGGCGAGATGGAATACAGCGCACCAAATGTGGTCCAAGGAGATGGAGAAATGGAGTCCCATGCCCAGACCATTGCTGCAGGTGAGAGGGGTTACTGTGCCCAGACTGCGGTGCAGGTGAAAGTGGAGCCTCCATTCCAGACCACCATCATGGATGCTGGGTTCAGTATCAGACTGGTATGTTCCTCCCTGGAGGTGTTAGTTTATGGGACTCCCAAGGAAAATGTTTCCCCTCAGACATTGGGAAGAGGAGGGCACTGGCCCTGGTTTTTGGGAGGGGGGCGAGCCATGTCACCTTGGGAACTGTCACCTGGACTTTGTACCACCCTGGGACCCTTTGGACTGGGTGAACTAATAGGCCCAAGGACTGTTTTAGATGCAGCTGCCCAATTAAATTGTTTTCCCCAAGGGATGGGGAGGAAGGGGGCATGTGCCATGGCCCAAGGAAGGTGGTTGGCAATTGAGCCATGGAGGCTATGCCCAAAATTGTGTGCCCATTGGAATTGGAAGAAATGTGGACTGTGAGGCAATTACAATCACCATCACTTGCACAAGTGAGATCAGTGTGGCTAGAAATGTGTCCGTCAGGACGAATTCCTAGGCCACACTAGGATGGGGGGAAACTAGCTGTTATGAACAGAAGACTATTTGGGGTTCATCAGTTATTATATGTGTGGTTAGAAGGTACTAACAATTTGCTTAACATTTATATCATGGATGTAATAAGTGCATGTGGTGCTGTAATTGACTAACATTGCAAAACTGTATCTGTGTTAGAAATAGGATAGTGGAATTTATATGGCCCTACGATCGGCCACTCGTGAAGGCTCTGGCTTTATTCATGAAAGGGGTAACTAGTTTTATGGCTCTGTAAGAGGAGAAACAAAAGGTGTAATTAGAAGAAAGTCAGATGCCTCTCTACATCAGGAAATCATGTGGGTGAGGGGGAATAGCAAGCTATTTGCCTAGGAGGATGGTCTAGAACTGGGGGCAGTCTTTGGTGTTTTGTGTCATCTTTTTTTTTTTTTATATATCTTTGTAACAATAAAGAAGTGGCAGTCTGACTTTGGACACACTAAACACAGGTGGTGTCAGAGTCTGCTTGTACTAATCCAAGGTACATGGGTGTGATTCTTAGATCCTAAGAATAGGGGTCTGAGGTGCATGTCTCTGCAGTAATGATGCGGTCATCTGAAGTGTCTGCTGGTGTTGAGATCTGAACAAAAAGTTGCGACCGTGGAGAGAGAGAGATTTAGGGTGAGCGTGGTCCCCCAAATTGGCCGGTCCTGACAATGGATTTTTGAGGGATAGGTCATGTCAAACAAATCTAATTAGTTTCTATAAGGAGGTAAGTAGAACCTTGGTTCAAGGCAACTCAGTGGATATAGTCTATTTGGATTTTGCAAAGGCTTTTGATACAGTGCCACATGGGAGACTATTGTGCAAACTAAGGGATACAGGAATTGCAGTAAATATCTGCTCATGGATTGAGAGCTGGTTAAAAGACAGGAAGCAAAAGGTTGTTGTAAATGGAACATACTCCAATTGGACTAATGTGGTAAGAGGGTTCAGTATAAGGTCCTCTCCTTTTTAACATATTTATTAATGACTTAGAGGTGGGACTGGAAAGTAGTGTCTCCATGTTTGCTGATGACATAAGGTGCAAGGTAATTAAATCAGATAATGATGTGCTTTCCCTTCAAATGGATTTACATAAACTTGAGGAATGGACATCTAAATGGCAGATGAGATTAAATACAAATAAATGTAAAGTTATGCATCTGGGAAGAAAAAATAGCCATGCAATTTATAATCTTAATGGAGCAAATATAGGGGTATCAGATATTGAAAGGGATTTGGGAGTACTTGTGGACAACCACCTAGGTAACAGTGCTCAAAGCCAAGTAGCAGCTGCAAAGGCAAATAAAATCTTAGCATGTATTAAGAAGGGTATAGAAGCAAGGAAAGCAAATATAATTCTGCCACTATACAAATCTCTAGTACGCCCTCATTTGGGATATGGAGTACAATTTTGGGCACCACTTCATAAAAAGGACATTTTAGAGCAGAAAAAGGTACAGAGGAGGGCAACAAAACTAATAAGGAGAATGGAGGGGCTAAGTTATGGAGAAAGACTAATTCAATTAAGCTTATTTTCTCTTGAAAGAAGGTGTCTAAGAGGAGATATGATTACATTATATAAATACATCCAGGGTCAGTATAAAGATTTGTCAAGGGAGCTTTTTGTGCCAAGACGTTTTCAACTGACAAGAGGACATCACTTGAGGTTAGAAGTAAAAAGATTCCACCTTAAAGGGATAGTAAATTTAGCACACCATATTATCGATCTCCAAAAGGCATGTTGAAATACTTTTTTCATTTTTTAAATGTGTCCATTAATCATTGAGGAACCAGTTTTACAGAAATGTATGATTTTCAGATTGTTTACAATTTGGAGACAGTCACCCCTCGGTTCACAGCTCAGACAGAGTTCTGTTCCTCCTCCTAATCTACTCCAGCCAACCAGGTCGCATGGGTGTGTCTCTATTAACCTCTATGAGAATAAATTAGATTGACAGGGGGTGTGCTCAGCACTATGGTGACATCATGGATAGAGGCTGACCTGCCTTGCTTGGCAGCCATTTTTCTCTTTCATTCTGAAGGGACAAACTTTTCTAAAGTAAGCAAGGAGCAATCATGAAAACATTATAACAAAGTATTTGAACATAAATAAAAATATATGTTTCTATATATAAGCTTCTCATTATTTATTGTTTATATATGTGTGTGTGTATATATATATATATATATATATATATATATATATATATACTAGCTACTTGCCCGTCAAAAAATGACGGCAATAGGATTGTAAGGCAGGTAATGCTGTTTGGTTCAGACATTAATTTTGTTGGCGCTCATTGCAAGGCTGTTGGTTGTTTGTGTGCTATGAGCATTGTTTTTTTGTTTTTTTTGTATGCTAATGAAATAATTAATAAAATAATAAATGAATATACTTTACCTTTTTTGAAGTAATATATGCAGAAAGCATTGTGCAGAAGAGCTGGCAATCTGTTTTGATGTTGCTGCAGCATACAATGTGTGTTTTCAGTGCTGTGGAGCTGCAATGTGTGTAGTGTAAATAGTCTGCGTGCGCGAAGAAAATCCGTTAGGGTTGCCGTGTACTTCCGGATTGTGTAAGTTAGTGTTGTAAAATGGCGCCTAATGTGTGGTACACGGCTGTGGCTGATTTGGTGTCCTTGTTCTCGGATCGCGTCCGTCTTTTTCGGAAAATCCGTATGTGTTTGGTGGTGTTTTACGTCTTTAGGGTCCTGTAGGTTCGTTTTTGTTTTTTTCATCGGCCATTTTTTCTCTTGCTTAGGTGATTTTAGGGTGTCTACACTGTATTTCGACTTGAATGGAGGCGTAACTTCAGTTTCCGAGCTCCTGGGTGCCCCCCCTTGCTGTGGGTAAGCTTTTTATGTATTTCTTGTGTGTATTTCTTGTGTTTTTATTGTTTTCATGTGCGCGGGTCGTATTTTTGCGAGGTCGTAATGTTTTTTTTTCTAAGTCCCGCGTCTCGTATTTGTTTCTCGGAAGTCCGTAAATTTTGCGAGGTCCGCAGTTGCTGGCAAGTAACTGCGGCCCTACTTCTACGAGCCCGCAGCGTTAGCAACAACCCGCATGCTCACAACTATATATGTGATCCAGATCCAGATGAATAATCAGAGTATTGCAGTATATAGTGATACCTTTTTTATTGGACAAACATATTCATGAAACCTATGAATATGTTTGTCCAATACAAAAGTTATCACTATATACTGCAATACTCTGATTATTCGTCTATATTTATATATATATGTATTTATATATGTATATTTATATATATATATATATATATTTATATATTATACACACATATATATATATATATATATATATATATATATATATATATATATAAATGTATACGTGTGTGTCTGTGAGTATATACATGTGTGCATATAAATTACATAGTTACATAGGGCCTCATTCTATTAACGGCCGTAGGAGATGCGGGGCCGCAAGGACCGGCCGCAAGCTATTCGGCTATTCTATTCCCCTCCGGCCAGGGATTCCGGCAGGCTTGCGGCCGGCGCCTTGCTATCCCTTGTGGCCGCTCGCGCCGGAGGAAAGCCTTTGATCTAAAACGGCCGCAAGAGTTACGGCCGCAAGAAAAGCCCGGTTGCTATTCTATTACTCTGGGAACCCTCTCTGCAAGGCTAAAAGCGAGCCGCAGCTTACTTGCAGGAAAAAGGTCCCGCTAGCACCAATTAAGCACATTATAAAGCCAAAATAAAGCCATCCTGCACTCTGAGGAGACTATAAAGTGATTGTAGGTGTTAGCAAAAATAGCACAACATTCCCCTACACTCAAATCCGTAAAAAAAATATTTTTTACTTTTTGTCAAAAATCCATGTAAAAAGTCCAGAGTGCTTGGAGCACCTCAGACCCGGCCATGCTGCGGCCGGAAAATAAACAGTTAATGTAAACTCGGATTTGGGCTGATGTGCAAACTTGAGAGTGGGTTACTATTAATCCTCATGTCCCCCAATATGATCCCTAGCATTTACAGAGCTTTACAGTGCTGTCTTGAATTTATTTTTGACTTTAAAGATTTCTGAGTTTACGGCCGGTTGTAAGATATACGGCCGTCCATAAGAGGAGAATTGCAAGGTAACGGAACCCCCGCAAGGAATCGCAGCCTTGCGGCCATTTTACGGCCGATAATAGAATGAGGCCCATAGTAATTAAGGTTGAAAAAAGACTTTCAGTCCATCAAGTTCAACCTTTTAAGCTCTCCTCTGATCTGCAATATGCGGATTAAACATTAATTAATTAGTTGTTAATGAATTATTAATCAACTATTTAATTTATATATATATATATCAATATATATATATATGTTGATTTGGATGTATGCTTTGGGTCGTTGTCATGCTGAAAGATGAAGTTCCTCTTCATGTTCAGCTTTCTAGCAGAAGCCTGAAGGTTTTGTGCCAATATTGACTGGTATTTGGAACTGTTCATAATTCCCTCTATCTTAACTAAGGCCCCAGTTCCAGCTGAAGAAAAACAGCCCCAAAGCATGATGCTGCCACCACCATGCTTAACTGTGGGTATGTTTTGGGAGAACAAAAGTATTCCTCAGTGATATCTGTCCCTGGCCAAATTACCAATATACATATAGTGTGCACACCTTTGAGAAATAATACACCAACACAAAGTTCTGGTATAAAGCTTTCTCTCGCCTCTAGTTTATTACGTCAGTCGTCATTTATATAGTTTTTAATAATCAGATAAAAGTGACAACTAAGCAAAACATCAGGTTTTAATTAAGCACTTCATTGGTTCTAAGGTGTCCGCTTTTACGGGATCTTGGACAGGTATTGGGTGAGGAGTTTTACGGAGTCTTCAGGTCTCATCCCACAAGGGTTGAGTCTATCTTCCCATTGGTTCAGAAGTTGAGACAAAGGGAAGATGGCGCTCTCCTTCTAGTGTCCAAGGTGTGGTAGCTGTCGTCATCCTTGCTAGACCGGAAGTAGTGCCACCGGCATCTTGTATGCGGAAGTAGTGAATAATCCTCCATCTTAGAGTTCCCAATGATTCAGCATTTATTAATAAAACTTTGGTTATACGATAATACTGCAAAGATAAGATATATAAGTAGGTGCACGAATACAGTTATGCATTTTGCACGGATCCCAATCCATAACAGCCCCCCCTAAAATGGCATATTATATTCGTAACACTCACAATTCTTAATAAAGCTTAATGACTATAACACCCTAATCTAGTATTGGATGTCTAGAGCTAAGTATCTTGTCTATATATATATACTTCTTAACTATGGTCCTTCCAGAGCACTATTCTTTATGTCTTCTATTTCCGGATGTTGGAAGCATTGCATGTGTGTAAGTCATAGGTACATATTTTCGTTCGATCGGGCTTGCCATGACCTGACGTCACACCTACCCTATGACCTATGTGGCATGGGGAAAACCTAACGAGCCTCTAATATTCTAATAGTGTAGCTAGGCTTGGATAGGGACCATAGGACTCAGATATAGCGTAGTTCAGCTCACAGAACACTCTCCTTAGAGACGGTTAAAGTCTGCATCAGAAGATGGGATGTATTACAATCATCATTCTGTTCATGTACATCTGTGTCTAAATCTTGGTGAATAAAGGTGGGGGAAGCCTTGTTCACAGCATTCTGAAGGTAGTTGCGTATACAAGGAATAATACAACATAAGAGGAAGGCTAGCAAAATTATGACAATAAAGATAGCCATCCCTATTTGCAACAACACTTTCTGCCAGCCATTCATCCAACCAAACCATGATTCCCAATAATCTATAGTGCCGGAATTTTCTTTTAATTCTTGACCAAGATTAGCCAATTTCTGAATTGCCAGTGTGATCTTGCCATTTGGACCTGTGTTATCAGGAATATACGTACAACATGTGCTAGTGTCAGGAAGCATTTTACAAACTCCACCCTTCTCTGCAAGGATCATGTCTAATGCCATACGATTCTGGAAGGCCATGTGTGATGTAGCCTCTAATTGTTCTGCAATGCCTTTTAAGGCATCCTTAGTGTAGTTAACAAATCGTTGCTGGTTATAGTAGATATAATTAATCCAGGCAACATTCTTGTTTACACCAATCATTGGTATCAGTGATTCAAATCCTGCTGCTATCTGGTTTCGGGCCTTAAATTGGTGGGGCACCACCCTTGGGACTCCAATAGTATCAATATACATATGTGGGTCAAAACTTTCCCGAGGTTCAGATGATGAAGTTTGTCTTCTCTTTCTGGACCTCACTTGGGAGACATTAGGTAGATTGTCATTATAATAAGTTGGGACAATGTGTAACGGCATTATGGCTTTAGCCAAGGTACATTCCCCACGCCATACTCCTGACAGTCTTACCCTGAGTTTCATATCCCCACATAACCAATATATGACCCCTAAAGATTGGGTCTGATTGACTAGCAGTGTGGATGAACCATCTCTATATGTGTGACAAAATTCACTTGGGAACTTCTGCAAATTGAACCCATGAGAAACGTTTCTCCTGTAACACGTATAATTTCCGGGGTGTATAGTTATACCTTTCCCTGGATGGGGATTGTTAGTTATCACAGGGTACGTCTTTCTCCATTGTTCGCACTCATCTGTATAACTATGTGTTTTGAACAGACTCAAAAAACATTTCTCTTCCTGCAAGGGTATAGTAAGTGGAACTGTACCTAAGTGAGGTCTAGCATGGCCACATACATAGCAGTTGGTCTTATTACTTTCCTGTACATTGTATTTCATCCATTCCAACCACACATTAAGATCTGAGAATCCAGTCTCAGTAGCTAACGTGTCCTCATATGTTGGGTCACCAGTAGCAGTCATTGTTCCAATGATCTGGGGCCCTGGCTTCAATGTCTGCAATGCCAGAGGTAAGTCT
Organism: Discoglossus pictus; assembly: GCA_027410445.1. NCBI lineage: Eukaryota > Metazoa > Chordata > Amphibia > Anura > Alytidae > Discoglossus > Discoglossus pictus. The sequence goes on along the minus strand of CM050168.1, from coordinate 105,457,658 downwards.
GGGTGCTCATACAGATCTGCTATCTTAAATTCACCCCTTAATTTAGCACTTTGTCCTCTAACCCAAGCCCTCAGTATATATGTGTCAGCATCCATGGGACAAGGGCTTTGTATGGTCAGAGTCAATTGCATATTAGAACCAGATACCCCACTCAGACATCGACCAGTCTTTATTAGAGTCATTCGGTCAAGGAGGGATCTACCCTGGTCATCTTTCTTATCTGCAGCACTCTGAGGCCTATAATCCCAATGTGTTCCAGTGTTCCATCCCACCGCCTTCCATGTGTCACAGTGTCTTCCAACAGTTTCATCAGTAACACATATGTATAGATCTCTCTTATATATATTACATTGTTCGGGGATTGGAGGGCAGCGAACAATGTTACAGAAGTCAAAGGTGTATGTAGCAACATGTGTAGTATGTGAATTGTACCAAAATGTAATGCCATCCTCATGTTTTGTAATGGTTACATGTTGAGCCTTGCAAAATAAACCACTGGGCTGTACTCATTGTGTTGTTTCCTGGTCATCAGGGGGAGGAACCTTTTTGCAATGTGATGCGTGGACCTTAGTAGCTTTCCCTTCCAACTTAACTGATGTAGCTGTGATCAGTAGTACTTGGAATGGGCCTTCGTATCTGGGTTCCAAAGGGGTTTTCCTCACAAATTTCTTGACCAGGACCCAATCTCCAGGAAATAGTTGATGAGTACCAGTGATTACTTCCGAATCTGGAATAGAAGAGAACACTCGTGCATGGATTTTAGTCAGTGTGGTGGACAGTGCAATCACATAGTCAACAAGTACATCAGATTTTAGTTGCAGCTGCTGAGGAAAGTAGCATCCTAGTCTAGGAGCAGACCCAAACAGGATTTCATGGGGGGACAGTGCATGTTTCCCGCTAGGGGTATACCTGACACTGAACAAGGCTATGGGGAGACTTTCAGGCCATGGCATACCAGTTTCTTGTGACATTTTTAACATCCTAGATTTCAAGGTACCATTCATACGTTCCACCTACCCACTACTTTGAGGATGGTAAGGTGTATGAAAGGAGAGGGTCACTCCTAGGGCCGTCCATATTTCCTTGGCCAACACTGCTGTAAAAGCCGGTCCCTGGTCACTTTCAATTACTTCAGGAACGCCATATTTGCAGATGACCTCTGTTAACAGGCGTTTCGCGGTTGTCTTTGCTGTCATGTTTGCAACCGGGTAGGCTTCTGGCCATCCTGAGAACATGTCCACGATGACTTATGCATATTCATACCGACCACTCTTTGGCATCTGAATATGATCAATTTGTATCCTCTGGAATGGATACAATGGTTTTGCCAAATGTCTCTGTGGTGGTTTCTCAGTGCGGCCTACGTTGCACCTGGCACAAATACTGCATGATTTACAGTAGGTGTTTGTCAGAGTAGTGATGCCTCGGGCCATGTAATACTTGTCTATTAAGGTATTCATGAGAGTCTTTGACAGGTGTGCTGGTCCATGTGCCCATTGTACTGTTGCTGGGTACAAGCTTCTTGGCAAACACAATCTCAGATTATCAACATATAGTCCATCTTTCAGGGCTGCTCCCTTTGTTTTCCATTTGTTCACTTCTTCTAGACCTGCCGTCTTCTGTAATTCTTTAAGCAATTTTAAGTCTGTTGGCAGAGTCTGCATTGTATAAATGTTTATGTCTCCATCCACCTCTCTCCTTTCCATTTCCTGTGATGTCATTGCTGCTTGTTTAGCTGTCTGATCTGCTAGATGATTTCCTCGTGCTTCATCTGAATTTAGCTTCCCATGTGCCTTTACTTTCAGTATGGCCACTTCCTTTGGGAGTGTTAGAGCTTCTAACAGTTCACGGATGGCTTTATCATGCTTCACTGGAGTGCCTGCAGCTGCCATGAATCTTCTGGCTTTCCAAATTATCCCAAAGTCTTGAGTCACTCCTAGAGCATACCTTGAGATTGACATGGAGGGAGGTAACGAGGAGGCTTGTATCACATCTTTCTCTGTGGTTACAGCATATCCTGTATGGTACTTCCCACATTCATCGGCATATCTCGAGCCATCTACATACAAGGTAATGTCTGGGTCTGTTAGAATAAGTTCTTTCACATTAGCCAGGTGTGAGGTTTCCATTTCCATCTGTTGGAGACAGTCATGAGGTGGATTTGTGAGTCCTGGGACTGCATATGGATCTCTAGCTTGTATACTGGGAGTGCTGCTTGCTTGCCAGTCAAAAGTTTTCTTTCCTACTCCTTCCTCTTCTAATTCCTCTTCATCTGCAGATTCCCACCATCTTAATGCGGCTCCCAATGATTTCCATACATTTGGTGCAAACTTTGATAATGCTACATGTGGAATTTCTGTATCCCAATGTTTGTAAAGCAATTCTACTTCTTGTGGGAGTTCCACCGTAAATGCACTATCACCTGCTGCATTGTTGTACAATGTCTTTAGTTTTAAGGTGACCTGCTTCAATTTAGTGAAACTTGCTTCATATTGGAAATCTCGGCCTGGAGATTGTTTATTCCACAGTGTGCAATATAAAGGGTCTTGTGTCTCATCTGTGAGTGTCTGGCTGTTTCCACATTCTAATAGACGTCTTTTTACATATAGATTGGTTATTCCTGATTCTGGATTCAAAATTAGGCTGTACCAAAAGTATCCATCTTTCTCATCTCCCCCCTCTGGAAATGGTAAGAGAGTGGCTGGATTGAGACCATAGCATCTCTGCAAGGTAACATTGTCTGGCAGAAGGAGGGAACATTGCAGACGGAGGTGTCTGGCTGTAGTCATGTGCTTAGGTTGAGTTTGCTGTATGATGGCCGCAATGTCATGTGGTGCAAGAACTGTCAGAGGATAACCAGGGACTATGTCACTTGTTTTGTCCAGTAAGGCATGTGCTGCCAATGCTGCTCTGAGGCAAGACGGTCCTCCCCTTGCCACGGCATCCAAGTGACATGAGAAATAACCAATAGGGCGTTGTCTGTTTCCATGGGACTGTGTCAAGACTCCCATTGCATGCCCTTCTCTTTCTGATACAAACAGCTTGAATGGGAGATCATAGTTTGGTAATCCTAGTGCTGGTGCTGATGAGATAGCCTTCTTCAGGGCGTAGAAGTTACACAGGGCTATCTGTGTCATTTCATATGGCTCAGTCTTCAATACGTCATACAAGGGTAGCATTAGAAGGGATGCTTCTGGGATCCACGCTCTACAGTAAGATATAAGACCTAGGAATGCATGCAGGTGTCTGTGTCCTTCTGGGACTGACATGTCCTCTATTGCTTGCACACGGGTGTGTGTGAGATGACGCACACCTTTTGAAAGACAGTGTCCTAAGAATATGACAGTCTCTTTACACCTTTGCAGCTTTTCTCCGGATACTTTACATCCTTGTTCTGCCAAGTGTCTCAGCAAGCTTTCCGATGTTCTTGTGGCTATGGGAAGATCTTCAGCACACAACAAGAGATCATCAACATACTGCAGCAATACAATGTCAGGATTCGCTTGTTGCCAAGAGTCAAGGATATGGCTCATAGCCTTGGCAAACTGGCTGGGCGAATTTTGTGCTCCTTGGGGCATTACAGTCCATTTGTATTGATTATGATCATGCGTGAAAGCAAACAGATACTGGCAAGAAGGATCAAGGGGGATACTGAAGAAAGCATTTGCTAAATCCACCACGGTAAAGTATGCAGCTGCTGGAGGTATTCCAGAAAGGAGAGTGTTCGGATTAGGCACTATAGGAGTGTCTAATATGGTTGCTTCATTGACTGCTCGCAAATCTTGCACCATACGATATTTTATTGGCTCTCCCTTTTTGGATTTCTTCTTTACTGGGAAGTGGGGCGTGTTACATGGTGACGTACACGGGACCAACGCCCCTTACTGCACTAATCTCTCTATCTGCTGAGAGATCGCATCTATTTGTGCTGGCTTCAGATGATACTGTGGCTTCCGTGGTAACTCTGCTCCGGGTTTCAATTTTACTATGACTGGTGGCACCTTCAGATGTCCAATATCTTCTGGTCCTTGCGACCAGAGTGTTGCTGGAATCTTGTCCAAGATATCAGCTGGCCCTAAATCACGGCTGCTATTGGCATCTATGTATAGTAATATGGGCAGTGAGCAGAGTGCTGACGTGTCAGTGACTTATAGAGGTGAAGACACCTGTACAATTCCGTCCGGGGTGAATGAGATGGATGCTTGCAGTCGGGAAAGCACATCTGCACCTAACAAGTTTATAGGGCATGTAGAAGATACTACAAATCTCGCAAGCAGGTCTGGGAACAGGCCTATTTGCATAGGTTGAGTTAAGTAGTTGGAGGTGGGGACACCATCTACTCCTATACAGGCGACATCAATGTCGTACAGGTAAGATGTATTGGGCAGATCTTGCTTTCTTAGGACGCTTCTGGCTGCACCTGTGTCTACTAGGAAGGTTGTGGGAGTTCCCTCTATTGGTAGTGTCACAATCGCTTGAGGTCCCACTTCGCCATCCCCTGAAGAAACTGCCAGAACAGGGGACACTGACACAGGCTCACCCCCGTCCTATGCTGTGGCTTGAACCACAGGCGCTCCATTCGTATCACCTCCCTGCTGTTTAGGTCTCAGTTTCCTGGGTGCCCTGCAATTCTTGCTAAGGTGTCCCGGTTTCCCACAATTAAAACACTGTCTTGTTTCTTTCCGTGGTGACTCTTCAGAGTTCACCATAAGCATAGCAGTCAAAAAGACTGATGATGTAGGTTGTTTAGCCGCTGCTGTCTCCAGTCCTTTAGCAACTAGCAGTAAGGTGTCTAAAGGTAACACTCTATATTCTGGTCTGGATGTCAACAGGCCCTTCTGAAGTGTCTCCTTTAATCCCAGCACGAAAGCTGTACTTAACTTCTGCGGGGGAGTTTTGTTATGTGGGCTGAAGCCAAGATCTGTGAATACCTGTGTGAGTCGTGCATGAAACTTTTCTACTGATTCATCCTTCTCCTGTTTGATATCTTGTAAGTCAATTGCTTGATCTGCCAATTTATCCTTAGCCCAATATCTTAACAGGTCACAGAAAAGTACACCCGATGAAAAGTCATCCTTTGGGCGATTTGTGTCATACTGATCTATTGCATTCCGCATAATAAGCCAGTATGAATCTCCTGCCCTAATTTCACACAGGCTAACAAGGTCTTTCCAAGCTGCAGAGTAAGTTTTTTGGATTTGTGCCATCTTCCTATAGAAAGGCATAGGTTGTTTTTCGGGGTCGGGCAATGTGTTTATAAGGGAGGTGGCTTGTGTTGGGGTAAATGCAACGTACATTAGACTTCCCCTGTTCTTGTCCCTCCTCTTAGATTTCGCTTTTGGGTTTGTTCTTCTATCTTTCCATTCCTCTGATTCCTCTGCCCCCTCTCCTCCCCTTATATTGTCATCTTCCTCTTCTGAACTATCCTGTTGATGATGAGATGTGGGCGGAGCTTGCACATCCAATGGTCCTCTAGGGTCGGGGAGGGGAACTAACAGCGGGCTTACGACAGAGCTGTGCACACTGTGTACACTATGGGGCCCAGCACCTCCTGCCAAATCTTCTACAACACTTAGTGCCGCCACAGGTGGAAACATCGGGTACGGGGAATACATGGTCCCATTTGCAGTCAGTATTGGATACAGAGGAGTGGGATGTGCCATCGGGGCGGTAGGTGTGATGGGCGGACCCCCTTGGGTGGGTGGTGCAACGGATGACATCATTTCATGATGGGTAGTGTTCAGGGGTGAGCGTGGCTCCTCCTCCGTGTGTGTCTGGGCGCCATTTTGGGGCTGTGGCTGGATGGGATGTCTTTGTTTGGCAGAGGGTAGTGGTTGTGGTGTGTTAAGGTTACAGGGTGCTTGTAGTGTGGAGGGGACAATGGTCGAAGACGGGGAGCTGGCTGCTTCACATGGAGCATGATACACATACATTTTCTATCCCTTCATTTCAACCTCTTTCTCTGTCCAACCCTCCTGTGCAATCGCTTTAGCTACCCTGTACCATGCTTCTGCACTCGGCAACAAACCACAATCTTGTAGCTGCCCTTTTTTGTCTCTCAACATTCTACGCCAGTCTTCTGCCCTCCAACAACACCAGTAATCCCGCACACTTTAAACATCTTCTTGCACCGGCTTACCACAGCTTCACCTCCCCTTTTCTTAACTATATCCCGGGCCAACATGCCCTCACTCAGTATAGCTTGATTCTGCCCCATATCCCTATGTTAAGCAAATACGTATTTAACAATAAGGGCTCAATGAGGTAGTAACGGAGACAGAGAGAGAGAGAGAGAGAGAGGGAGAGAGAGATAGAGAGAGATATCAGCTGTTTGAAAGAGAAAGTCTGATTTGTTCGACTGCTACGAAGGGTTACTCCGTACGTCTTCTCTAAACTCAGACCGTTGTTACCGCCCTCCAAGGACTATACCTTTGCAGTGCGTAACCATTCACTGCTGGCAAGGGATAGCAAGAAGAACAGTGGATAGAGACATGTGAATCAACAAGACATAATCGCATCACATTTCATATCATCATGCATTAATAACCAGCACTGACATAGCATTATAATCTTCAAACCATTTCTGCAGAAAAACTTCAGATTCAGAGATACTGTCAATCCGGGGTCTCGCACCACTGCGTGCTCACGAATCGACACCCTCAGGGCGTATTGTGCTTTACAACACTATCAACCTGCCACTGAAGTCCGTGTCCCACATACACGTTTAAACACCCTAGTGTATGATAGACGTCTCTCGGGGTTATGACGCTACTAAGGCGCGACCATCATGACCCCCGAGAGATATTCATCTTTCCAGCATGCATAGACCCTCTCCGGGAAAGTATGCAAAGCAATCCCAATCCCCGGGCCACGTATATGCGCGCCTGTATGTGCAACTTCTCTGGGTTACGTGCGACTCTCAGCACAACTCATCCGTCCCCACAGCCTGTTGCACACACACGTGTATGCCCCCGAATCACAATTTCTAAAAGATCACAATCGCTCAACCACGCTATCAACAGTCATACACAGGCGACAGATATCACTATCTCTTGTACAGGATTCACAATGGACTTGAGTAAGCTAGAACCTGTACTTTTGTAACCTCCCCTACAGCGGAACTGGACAACGGGCAGAGTCCCTTGAACAGGTCTACGCGGACAAGGTACTAATCATGTCCTTACCGTGTACCGGAGGTGATCAGGCTCTGCCTGTTCCCGTGAAGTCCTCTCGTCCGCTGCGGTTTGGTTAAACCTCAAGTCCCTGTTCGGGCGCCATTTTGTTTTGGGAGAACAAAAGTATTCCTCAGAGATATCTGTCCCTGGTCAAATTACCAATATACATACTGTATAGTGTGCACACCTTTGAGAAATAATACACCAACACAAAGTTCTGGTATAAAGCTTTCTCTCGCCTCTAGTTTATTATGTCAGTCGTCATTTATATAGTTTTTAATAATCAGATAAAAGTTACAACTAAGCAAAACATCAGGTTTTAATTAAGCACTTCATTGGTTCTAAGGTGTCCGCTTTTACGGGATCTTGGACAGGTATTGGGTGAGGAGTTTTAGGGAGTCTTCAGGTCTCATCCCACAAGGGATGAGTCTATCTTCCCATTGGTTCAGAAGTTGAGACAAAGGGAAGATGGTGCTCTCCTTCTAGTGTCCAAGGTGTGGTAGCTGTCGTCATCCTTGCTAGACCGGAAGTAGTGCCAACGGCATCTTGTATGCGGAAGTAGTGAATCCTCCATCTTAGAGTTCCCAATGGTTCAGCATTTATTAATAAAACTTTGGTTATACGATAATACTGCAAAGATAAGATATATAAGTATGTGCACGAATACAGTTATGCATTTTGTACAGATCCCAATCCATAACAGGTATGTTGTTCTTTTGGTGATGTGCAGTGCTGTTTTTGCGCCAAACATATCTTTTGGAATTATGGCCAAAAAGTTCAACCTTGGTTTCATCAGACCATAACACCTTTTCCCACATGCTTTTGGGAGACTTCAGATGTGTTTTTGCAAAATGTAGCCTGGCTTGGATGTTTTTCTTCGTAAGAAAAGGCTTTCGTCTTGCCACTCTACCCCAGAGCCCAGACATATAAAGAATACAGGAGATTGTTGTCAGATGTACCACACAGCCAGTACTTGACAGATATTCCTGCAGCTCCTTTAATGTTGCTGTAGGCCTCTTGGTAGCCTCCCAGACCAGTTTTCTTCTAGTTTTTTCATCAATTTTGGAGGGAGCTCCAGTTCTTGGTAATGTCACTGTTGTGCCATATTTTCTCCACTTAATGATGACTGTCTTCACTGTGTTCCATGGTATATCTAATGCCTTGGAAATTCTTTTGTACCCTTCTCCTGACTGATACCTTTTAACAATGAAATCCCTCTGATGCTTTGGAAGCTCTCTGTGGACCATGGCTTTTGATGTGGGATGCGACTAAGAAAATTTCAGGAAAGAACAACTAGAGCAGCTGAACTTTATTTGGGGTTAATCAGAGGCACTTTAAATGATGGCAGGTGTATGCTGACTCCTATTTAATACGATTTGGAATGTGATTGCTTAATTCTGAACACAGCTACATACCCAGTTATAAGAGGGTGTGCAGACTTATGCAACCACATTATTTGTATTTTTTATTTTACTTCCCTCCACCTAAAAGATTTCAGTTTGTTTTTCAATTGAATTGTACTGTTTATAGGTCACATTAAAGGTGGAAAAAGTTCTGAAATGATTTATCTTTGTCTCATTTTTGTTACAGAACGGAAACCTGACATTTTAACAGGGGTGTGTAGACTTTTTATATCCACTGTATATATATATATATATATAAATATATATATATACACACATATATATATATATATATATATATATATATATATGGGTGTGTATATATTTATATATATATATATATATATATATATATATGTGTGTATATATTTATATTTATATATATATATATATATATATATATATATATGTGCGTGTGTGTATATATATATATATATATATATATATATATACATACAGTCAGGTCCATAAATATTGGGACATCGACATAATTCTAATCTTTTTGGCTCTATACACCACCACAATGGATTTGAAATGAAACGAACAAGATGAGCTTTAACTGCAGACTTTCAGCTTTAATTTGAGGGTATTTACATCCAAATCAGGTGAACGGTGTAGGAATTACAACAGTTTGATATATACCTCTCACTTTTTAAGGGACCAAAAGTAATGGGACAGATTAACAGTCATAAAACAAACTTTCACTTTGTAATACTTGGTTGCAAATCCTTTGCAGTCAATTATAGCCTGAAGTCTGGAACGCATAGACATCACCAGATGCTGGGTTTCATCCCTGGTGATGCTCTGCCAGACTTTTATTGCAACTGTCTTCAGTTCCTGCTTGTTCTTGGGGCATTTTCCCTTCAGTTTTGTCTTCAGCATGTGAAATGCATGCTCAATCGGATTCAGATCAGGTGATTGACTTGGCCATTGCATAACATTCCACTTCTTTCCCTTAAAAATCTCTTTGGTTGCTTTTGCAGTATGCTTCGGGTCATTGTCCATCTGCACTGTGAAGCGCCGTCCAATGAGTTCTGAAGCATTTGGCTGAATATGAGCAGATAATATTGCCCGAAACACTTCAGAATTCATCCTGCTGCTTTTGTCAGCAGTCACATCATCAATAAATACAAGAGAACCAGTTCCATTGGCAGCCATACATGCCCACGCCATGACACTACCACCACCATGCTTCACTGATGAGGTGGTATGCTTTGGATCATGAGCGGTTCCTTTCTGTCTCCATACTCTTCTCTTCCCATTACTCTGGTACAAGTTGATCTTAGTCTCATCTGTCCATAGGATGTTGTTCCAGAACTGTGAAGGCTTTTTTAGGTGTTGTTTGTAAAACTCTAAACTGGCCTTCCTGTTTTTGAGGCTCACCAATGGTTTACATCTTGTGGTGAATCCTCTGTATTTACTCTGGTAAAGTCTTCTCTTGATTGTTGACTTTGACACACATACACCTACCTCCTGGAGAGTGTTCTTGATCTGGCCAACTGTTGTGAAGGGTGTTTTCTTCACCAGAGAAATAATTCTTCGGTCATCCACCACAGTTGATTTCCGTGGTCTTCCGGGTCTTTTGGTGTTGCTGAGCTCACCGGTGCGTTCTTTCTTTTTAAGTATGTTCCAAACAGTTGATTTGGCCACACCTAATGTTTTTGCTATCTCTCTGATGGGTTTGTTTTGTTTTTTCAGCCTAATGATGGCTTGCTTCACTGATAGTGACAGCTCTTTGGATCTCATATTGAGAGTTAACAGCAACAAATGCAAATAGCACACTTGAAATGAACACTGGAGCTTGTATCTGCTCTTTGTAAATGGGATAATGAGGGAATAACACACACCTGGCCATGGAACAGCTGAGCAGCCAATTGTCCCATTACTATTGGTCCCTTAAAAAGTGGGAGGCACATATACAAACTGTTGTAATTCCTACACATTTCACCTGATTTGGATGTAAATACCCTCAAATTAAAGCTGTAAGTCTGCAGTTAAAGCACATCTTGTTAGTTTCATTTCAAATCCATTGTTGTGGTGTATAGAGCCAAAAGGTTTAGAATTATGTCGATGTCCCAATATTTATGGAACTGACTGTATGTGTGTGTGTATATATATATATATATATATGCGTGTGTGTGTGTATACCGTATTTATCTGCATATAACACGCACCGGCGTATAACACGCACCTCATTTTAAGAAGGAAATTTCAGGGGAAAAAAGTTTCAAATATGAACGCTTGAAGCAAAAGCCTCAACCTCAACCTCCCTCCTCATCCTCCCTCCTCAACCCCCTCCTCAAACCCCCCATCCTCAACCCCCTCCTCCACCCCTTCATCCTCATCCTCCTTCCTCATCCCCCCTCCTCAACCTCAACCCCCCTCCTCAACCTCCCTCCTCATCCTCACCCCCCCCTCCTCATCCTCAACCCCCCTCCTCAACCTCCCTCCTCATCCTCAACCCACCTCCTCATCCTCAACTTCCCTCCTCATCCTCAACCTCCCTCCTCATACTCAACCCCCTCCTCATCCTCAACCCCCCTCCTCATCCTCAACCTCCCTCCTCATCCTCAACTCCCTCCTCATCCTCCCTCCTCAACCCCACATCCTCAACCCCCTCCTCAACCTCCCTCCTCAAACCCCCTCCTCAACCCCCCCATCCTCAAACCCCCTCAACCCCCCTCCTCAACCCCCCCACCCGGTATATGCTAATGACGTGGCGCGCATGTGACGTCATATGCGGGCCGGGTGAAGGAGCTGAGCGGAGGCCGGAGCAGAAGCAGGTAAGTGAGGGGGAGGTATTTAGGGGGGTTTAGGTTGAGGAGGGGGGTTTAGGTTGAGGAGGAGGGGGGGTTTAGAATGAGGAGGGGGGGTTAGAATGAGGACGGGGTTTAGAATGAGGAGGGATGTTGAGGATGAGGAGGAGGGAGGTTGAGGATGAGGAGGGGGGAGGGAATATCGGCATATAACAAGCACCTATCATTTGCTCCCTATTTTCAGGGAAAAAAAGTGCGTGTTATGCGCCGATAAATACAGTATATATATATATATATATATATATATATATATATATGTGTGTGTGTGTGTATATATATATATATATATATATATATATATATATATATATATATACAGTCAGGTCCATAAATATTGGGACATCGACACAATTCTAAACCTTTTGGCTCTATACACCACCACAATGGATTTGAAATGAAACTAACAAGATGTGCTTTAACTGCAGACTTTCAGCTTTAATTTGAGGGTATTTACATCCAAATTAGGGGAACGGTGTAGGAATTACAACAGTTTGTATATGTGCCTCCCACTTTTTAAGTGACCAAAAGTAATGGGACAATTGGCTGCTCAGCTGTTCCATGGCCAGGTGTGTGTTATTCCCTCATTATCCCATTTAAAACGAGCAGATACAAGCTCCAGTGTTCATTTCAAGTGTGCTATTTGCATTTGTTGCTGTTAACTCTCAATATGAGATCCAAAGAGCTGTCACTATCAGTGAAGCAAGCCATCATTAGGCTGAAAAAAACAAAACAAACCCATCAGAGAGATAGCAAAAACATTAGGTGTGGCCAAATCAACTGTTTGGAACATACTTAAAAAGAAAGAACGCACCGGTGAGCTCAGCAACACCAAAAGACCAGGAAGACCACGGAAATCAACTGTAGTGGATGACCAAAGAATTATTTCCCTGGTGAAGAAAACACCCTTCACAACAGTTGGCCAGATCAAGAACACTCTCCAGGAGGTAGGTATATGTGTGTCAAAGTCAACAATCAAGAGAAGACTTCACCAGAGTAAATACAGAGGGTTCACCACAAGATGTAAACCATTGGTGAGCCTCAAAAACAGGAAGGCCAGTTTAGAGTTTTACAAACAACACCTAAAAAAGCCTTCACAGTTCTGGAACAACATCCTATGGACAGATGAGACTAAGATCAACTTGCACCAGAGTAATGGGAAGAGAAGAGTATGGAGACAGAAAGGAACCGCTCATGATCCAAAGCATACCACCTCATCAGTGAAGCATGGTGGTGGTAGTGTCATGGCGTGGGCATGTATGGCTGCCAATGGAACTGGTTCTCTTGTATTTATTGATGATGTGACTGCTGACAAAAGCAGCAGGATGAATTCTGAAGTGTTTCGGGCAATATTATATGCTCATATTGAGCCAAATGCTTCAGAACTCATTGGACGGCGCTTCACAGTGCAGATGGACAATGACCCGAAGCATACTGCAAAAGCAACCAAAGAGTTTTTTAAGGGAAAGAAGTGGAATGTTATGCAATGGCCAAGTCAATCACCTTCTCTGAATCCGATTGAGCATGCATTTCACTTGCTGAAGACAAAACTGAAGGGAAAATGCCCCAAGAACAAGCAGGAACTGAAGACAGTTGCAATAGAGGTCTGGCAGAGCATCACCAGGGATGAAACCCAGCGTCTGGTGATGTCTATGCGTTCCAGACTTCAGGCTGTATTTGACTGCAAAGGATTTGCAACCAAGTATTAAAAAGTGAAAGTTTGTTTTATGACTGTTAATCTGTCCCATTACTTTTGGTCCCTTAAAAAGTGGGAGGCACATATACAAACTGTTGTAATTCCTACACCGTTCACCTGATTTGGATGTAAATACCCTCAAATTAAAGCTGAAAGTCTGCAGTTAAAGCTCATCTTGTTTGTTTCATTTCAAATCCATTGTGGTGGTGTATAGAGCCAAAAAGATTAGAATTATGTTGATGTCCCAATATTTATGGACCTGACTGTATATATAGATATATATATGTGTGTGGGTATATATATATATATATATATATATATATATGTGTGTGTATATATATTTATACATATATATATGTGTGTGTATATATATATATACATGTGTATATATATATATATATATATATATGTGTGTGTATATATATATATATATATATGTGTGTAAATATATTTATATATATATATATATATATATATATATATATATCACATATATAGTTGTGAGTGTAAGAGTTGTTTCTAACGCTTGAGGGCTGCGGGCAAGGGCCTCAGTTGCTGGCATGGAGCGCTAAAGGCTCTCCTTGCCAGCAACTGCGACCCTCGCAAAATTTACGTTAAAACGCAAACAACACGACACAACAACCGCGACCCTCGCAAACTTTAACTCGCAACGAAAAAAACATACGAGACACGTTATTACACATTACGACCTCGCAAAAATCGCGAACATCACAAAATTCAAAACACAATAAATACACACAGCACATACATAAAAAGCTTACCTAAAGCAAGAGAAAGCATCCAGGACCTCAAAAAAACAACTTACACCTTCAGTTAACTAAAAATAAAAGAGTTTAGACACTAAAGAAATCGCTAAGCGAGAGAAAAAATGGCCGCCGAACAAAACAAAAACAAGGCTACAGCACTCTAAACACGCAAAACACCACAAGAAACTCGCAAAACACCACAAAAGACCTACGGATATTCTGCTAAGACGCATACCACACATAACCCGCCATTTTACGACAATGCAGAAGTAAACGCTAACGGTTTCGGCTCGCGCACGCACACTCTTACACTGCACACATTCATCACGCTTACACAGTAGCTCAACAACATTAATGCTGCAGCAACATCAAAACACATTGCCAGCTTTACAACACAATGCTTTCAAATAGGTAAACTATATTCATTTATTAATTGCATTACATATTTCAGTACTACACACAAAACACCCTTAGCTCAATTACAATTTCATTGCCGTCATTTTTTGACGGGCAGTTCGCTAGTATATATATATTTGTGTGTGTATGTGTGTATATATATATATATATATATATATATATATATATATATATATATATATATATATATATATATATGAGTGTGCGTGTATACACACATACATATATGAATAGAAAAGATAGATAAATACAGAAGGTATAAATTATGTTTTTTTGTTACTGATTTATGTTTCTTCGTGGACCTGTAGAACTGAAGTGAAGAGAAACCAAAGGGAAGTGAGCATCTGACATTTATTTTTGTCACGAAAGCAGATGGTGGACATTTGTAGAGTTTGCAATTTATGGTCCTTTCAAGACCTGCAGGGCTGCAACACATAATCTAAATCAAACAACTTGTTTGGGACAGCTCTGTCTGTGTGCCCCCATGAACCCTGAGCAGCTGATACACAGTCCACTGGCATAAAGGCAGACTGTGTGTGTCTGTCAGTGCAGTATCATGAAGCAACTTGGCTCTCAGTATCAAGAAGTCCTGAATATGCAAATTGGAGGGGAAGTATCTGATTGGATGATACTTCCCCATTGACTTAAAGCACAAACGCTCGTTCCTATGCAGCCAGTGGCTGCAGCACTGACACTCAAGTTAGGCTTGGGGGTGTGGAGCATGGGGGCATGTAAGTTTGAGTAAACAAATGTAAAAACAATAAAGTGAAAAATAAACAAATCAATAACATAACACATAACAGACAAGATTTTTTGATTATAAGATAACTTGCTCTGATGCAGCAGAGCAAGTTCTATGAGCTTACTATCCATTTAAAGAAATAAAAGGGTTCTTCACAGTAAGGGTTGTTAATCTGTGGAATTCTCTATCAGAGGAGGTGGTGACAGCGTATTCAATAGATAACTTTAAAAGGGGACTGCATTTATTTCTAATTAAAAAGGGAATTCAGGGTTATCCTGGATAATTAGAGAGAGTGTATTAATCCAGGGAGAAATCCGATCGGCAGTATCTGGGGTCAGGAAGGAATTGATTTTTTTTTTCCCGTTGAGACGATTGGCTAAGTTTCACTTGTGTTTTTTTCTGTTTGCCTTCCTCTGGATGAATTACTAATTAAAATAAATAAATAAATAGTTGATTAATAATTAATTAACAACTAATTAATTAATAACTAATCCTCATATTGCAGATCAGAGGAGATCTCAAAAGGTTGGACTTGATGGACTGAAAGTATTTTTTCAACCTTAATTACTATGTAACTAAGTTAAAGCACGTAGCTCGTAACTCGAAAAATAATAAAAAAAATATCAAAACACACTCACACACAGCATGAGGGTAGAGCCAGGAAGCATGGGAGTGAGGTAACAAGCGATTTTGAGCCATATTTGCCCTTTTTTGTCACTCGAAAATCAGCTAAGCCAGAAAAAACGGGAAAGATCGGAAACAGGATGAAAACGAGGCTCTGCAACGCCAGGCACTCAGAACTTAGAAAATACACAACGGCGCAAACAGTAACACTTACTTTTTGACAGGCAATTTGCTAGTATATATATATATATATATATATATATATATATATATATATATATATAATCTCAAAAACCCACCAACTCCTAGACCTTTGTTTTGACTTTTTCGGCTACAGCAAGTCAAAGATTTATGGTTTTCACAGTCTTTTACAGTGGTTTTTGCGGCGTTGATTGACGTTCTCCGCTTCCTAATTAATAATTGACCCGTGATGGGATTGCAAATTACGGGCTTGCTTGATTTTGGAGCGCTTCATCGGATCTGATAGTCGGAAGCGTTACATGTGAAACTAGGGATTACCGGCCTGACGCCTCAGCCCGTAATTTGCGCCCCATATCAATTGTATAGCACTGGAATTGGAGCTGAATGGGAGCCCGCAGACATATGGCCTGGATCCCCAAGATGCGGGCTTGCAATTGAATCGGGCTCCAAGTACCTATATCTGCTTTCTTAAAGCACCATATAAGTTTAGGGGGAAAAAACAGCATGTTTGTATAGTGCTTTAGATTGTAAGTAGCGAGTTTCCAGTCTTGTAGGGTGCTTTGGGATAAAGCACTTTCTGCTAAGATTCTAAGCTCAAAACAGGGCTCTTCAACTTTTGAATTTTGTTAAACGTGTATTTCCCTTGTTCTTATCCCCTGTACAGCAGTACGGAATATGTTGGCGCGATACAAATAAAAGATAATAATAATAATAATAATAATAATCCATTAAATCATTTTTGGTGGAACATTGGTAGACTTTAGCAGACTTGTGTCATGGGGATGCCTTCTTGGGGTGCATAATAGTGTTGAGCCTGAGGGGAACAATTATTCTAGGACCTGACCATATTGTTTGTTGGCAATTCACAGTGGCAGTATTATCTGTTTTCTATTTCTGTTAGGAAGAAAAGCAAATATCTGCCCCCATTAAAATTCAATATAATACAAAGTTTAAGCTTCAAAGGTTGTATTTATTTTTATTGAACATTCTAAAATAATGTTACCCAGTATTAAGTACATTTTTTCATAAGAGCATACTATCATAATTATACTTCTGTGTTTTTACTTGATTATGTACAGTACATTTACACCAGAGTGATGTGTAAGAGCTGCACTCCAAACATATCCATCATTTTGAAGGGAAGATTTTTATGCATGTGCAAGTGTATTTATACCATGGTAAGATAAAAATGAATAAGAAATTACTCAGGGGTCATAGAGCTATGTAATATCTTTTGTCACAACTTCTCCCTACCTAGTAGCGGTTCCAAATGCTTTGTACCTGTTACAGCTTCTGAAGCTCTGCTTCTGACCCGTTGTTATCATGCAGTTAGCCCCCACAATTATCAAGCATTCTTAGCTACAAATTATACTATGGGGCTACATATTAGCATTATGGAGATGTGCACACAATGTTAATTATCTCAGGAATTATTTACAACAGAAAAAAAAGCTGGTAGAATGTATAAACAGTTTTATTGCTTCTTGTGGCAATAGTATTCCTTTAATATTCCATTTTGGGGAAAACAGGGCCTTATGCTTGATTGGAGGATGAGTGTTCTGATGAGAAAACCTTTACCCAGAGGTTATAGTTATGAATGTAGAAACACTTGACTGAAATATCTGTTGAATGAAAAACACATGTGTACAAATATATTAATATAAAACTGTGGTTCATAGTAACATAGTAAATGAGGCTGAACAAGTCTAACAAGTTCAACCATTTTAGATCTCTTCTGATGTTTGTATTAGGTGAACTGGTAACTAATGCAGAGGAATGCAGACATAATCTCTAATATAACTATTGATTATAATTAGATTAGTAAACACTGCATGACTCAATCAATTTTTTCCCTTATTCAGATGACGGAGGACTTTTGGCTTGGAAGCACCAAGAAGTTGTGTCCCCTCCTTGTCCTTAAATCTTCAGCATTTCCGAAGAGGGACATTAAAGAGGTGAGACATGGAGAGAAATGTAAAGGTATATGCAAGTGAGATGGCTTATGAATGCATCTGATAGAGGGGACTTAGTAGTGTATGATTACATTTATTTGCATGCACTGTTTTTATAACTTTGCATTACAAAAAAAAGCTGTTGTTTACACCCCCAGGATTGAGCTAGGCTTCTCAGGGTATGATTTTCTAAAAGTGTACCCTGTCCATGTGAGCATGTCCGCTTTGCAGCCAATCAGCAATGCTGTATGCTGCCAGCATAGATGACTACTACACTGAGTCCTTAAAGGACAATAAATCAACATTCAAATAAAAATGCTTGCGTTTTTGTACATGCAAAAATAAACTAGTTTAAAGTCTTTACTGTTGCTACAGATTACTCTTTTTTTCTTGACAGTTGACCTTTGTGGATGTTTCAAAATGGAAGAAGAAAGATTCAGACAAAGAGGTGGTAAGAAGTTTTGGGAGGGGAGGGAGGACAGACAGGTAAAAATTTATTATTTTTTGGAGACTAAATGGCAGATGAGATTTAATACGAATTAATGTAAAGTTATGCATTTATGAAGGAAAAATTGCTATGCAATTTATAATCTTGATGCAGTAAGTCCTGGGGTATCAGATATTGAAATGGATTTAAGAGTGCTTGTGGACAACAACCTAGGACCTAGGAAACAGAGCTCAATGCCAAGCAGCAGCTCCAGAGGCAAACAATATTAGCATCTATTAAGAAGGGTATAGAAGCCAGGAAAACAATATAATTCTGCCAATATACAAATCCTTAGTACGCCCTCATTTGGAACTTGGAGTACAATTTTGGGCACCACTTCATAAAAAGGACATTTTTAGAGCAGTAAGTACAGAGAAGGGCAACAAAACTAATAAGGGAAATGGAGAGGCTAAGTTATGAAGAAAGACTGACCAAATTAAACTTATTTTCTCCAGAAAAAAGCCATATAAGAGAGGATATGATTACCTTATATAAATATATTCAGGGTCAATATAAGGCTTTGTCAAGAGGGTTTCAACTGATAAGAGGACATCCTTTGAGGTTAGAAACAAAAAGATTTCACCTTAAAGAAAAGGCTTCTTCAAGGGTGATTAATTTGTGGAATTCTCTACTAAAGGAGGTGGTGACAGTGGATTCCATAGATAACTTTAAAAAACGTATTGGATATACTGTATGTCTAAATAAAATGGGATATTCTGGTTAATAAGTCTTGATCCAGGGATGAATCCGACCACCAGGATCTGGGGTCAGGAAAGCATTATTTGATCTCTCTTTTGAGACAATTGGCAAAGTTTCACTTGGGTTATTTTTTGTTTGCCTTCCTCTGGATCAATTGACAATGAATAATTAGTCTGAATATTGCAGATCAGAGGAGATCTTAAAAGGTTGAACTTACATAGTTACATAGTAATTTAGGTTGAAAAAAAGACTTTAATCCATCAAGTTCAACCTTTTTAGATCTCCTCTGATCTGCAATATGCAGATTTATTGTTAAATCTGCAGATTTATTGTTAATTGATCCAGAGGAATGCAAACAGAGGGGGGAAAAAGCCAGTGAAACGTTGCCAATTGTTTCAACAGGGAAAAAAATATAAAATTCCTTCCTGACCCCAGATACTGGCGATCGGATTCATCCCTGGATCAATACTCCCTCTCTATTTATCCAGGATAGCCCTTAATGCCCTTTTTATTTAAAAATATATTCAATCCCTTTTTAAAGTTAGATATCGAATCCGCTGTCACCACCTCCTTTGGTAGATAATTCCACAGATTAACCACTCTTACTGTGAAGAACCCTTTTCTTTCTTTAAGGTGAAATCTTTTTACTTCTAATCTCAAAGGATGTCCCCTTGTCAGTTGAAAACCTCTTGGCACAAAAAGTTCCCTTGACAAAGCCTTGTATTAACCCTGGATATATTTATATAAGGTAATCATATCCCCTCTTAGACGCCTTTTTAAGTTTAATTTCATATTAATTAAATAAGGTTGAAAAAAGACTTTCAGTCCATCAAGTTCAACCTTTTTTAAGATCTCCTCTGATCGGCAATATGCATATTAAATATTAATTAATTAAATATTATTTAATTAGTTATTAGTTAATTAATTATTAATCAATTATTTAATTTTTTTATTTCATTTTATTTTTAATTATTAATTAATCCAGAGGAAGGCAAACAGAAAAAAAAACACATTTTGTTAGTCTTTCTTCATAACTTAGCTCCTTCATTCCCTTTTTTTAACTTTGATGCCCTTCTCCGTACTATTTCCAGCTTCAAAATGTCCTTTTTATGTAGTGGTGCCCAAAATTGTATTCCATATTCTAAATGAGGGTGTACTAGGGATTTGTATAGTGGGAGAATTATATTTGCTTCCCTTGCTTCAATACTCTTCTTATTACATGCTAATATTTTACTTGCCTTTGCAGATGCTGCTTTGCACTGTTACGTAGGCGGTTGTCCACAAGTACTCCCAAATCCCTTTCAATATCTGATACCCTTAGATTTGCTTCATTAAGATAATAAATTGCATGGCTATTTTTTCATCCCAAATGCATGACTTTACATTTATTCATATTAAATCTCATCTGCCACTTAGATGCCCATTCCTTTATTTTATGCAAATTCCTTTGGAGGGAAAGTACATCATTTTCTGATTTAATTACCTTGCACAACTCTGTGTCATCAGCAAAAATGGAGACCCCACACTCCAATCCCACTTCCAAGTCATGAATAAATTGTTACAAAGCAGGGGACCTAATACTGAGCCCTGAGGAACCCCACTTACCACATTAGTCCAATCGGAGTATGTTCCATTTACAACAACCCTTTGCTTCCTGTCTTTTAGCCAGCTTTCAATCCATAAGCAAATAATTTCTGACAATTCCTGTATCCCTTAGTTTGCATAATAGTCTCCCATGTGGCACTGTATCAAATGCCTTTGCAAAATCCAAATAGACTACATACACGGAATTGCCTTGATCCAAGTTCCTACTAACCTCCTCATAGAAACTAATTAGGTTTGTTTGACATGACTTATCCTTCATAAATCCATGTTCGCTCCTACTTATAATCCTGTTTGAATAGACATATTTATGTATATTATGCCTCACTAATCCTTCTAAAAGATTTCCCACCATCAAAGTGAGACTCACTGGTCTATAATTCCCTGGATTTGCTCTTGCTCCCTTCTTAAAAATACAGTGGATATAAAAAGTCTACACACCCCTGTTAAAATGTCCGGTTTCTGTGCTGTAAAAAAATGAGACAAAGATAAATCATTTCAGAACTTTTTCCACCTTTAATGTGACCTATAAACTTTACAACTCAATTGAAAAACAAACTGAAATCTTTTAGGTGCAGGGAAGAAAGAAAAAAAAAGAAAAATAATGTGGTTGCATAAGTCTGCACACCTTCTTATAAGTGGGGATGTAGCTGTGTTCAGAATTAAGCAATCACATTCTAAATCATGTTAAATAGGAGTCAGCATACACCTGCCATCATTTAAAGTGCCTCTGATTAACCCCAAATAAAGTTCAGCTGCTCTAGTTGGTCTTTCCTGAAATTTTCTTAGTCGCATCCCACAGCAAAAGCCATGGTCCACAGAGAGCTTCCAAAGCATCAGAGGGATATCATTGTTAAAAGGTATCAGTCAGGAGAAGGGTACAAAAGAATTTCCAAGGCATTAGATAAACCATGGAATACAGTGAAGACAGTCATCATCAAGTGGAGAAAATATGGCACAACAGTGACATTACCAAGAACTGGAGCTCCCTCCAGAATTGATGAAAAGACAAGAAGTAAACTGGTCTGGGAGGCTACCAAGAGGCATACAGCAACATTAATGGAGCTGCAGGAATATCTGGCAAGTACTGGCTGTATGGTACATGTGACAACAATCTCCCGTATTCTTCATATGTCTATGGGGTAGAGTGGCAAGATGAAAGCCTTTTCTGACGAAGAAAAACATCCAAGACAGGCTACATTTTGCAAAAACACATCTGAAGTCTCCAAAAAGCATGTGGGGAAAGGTGTTATGGTCTGATGAAACCAAGGTTGAACTTTTTGGCCATAATTCCAAAAGATCTGTTTGGCACAAAAACAACACTGCACATCACCAAAAGAACACCATACCCACAGTGAAGCATGGTGGTGGCAGCATCATGCTTTGGGGCTGTTTTTCTTCAGCTGGAACTGGGGTCTTAGTTAAGATAGAGGGAATTATGAACAGTTCCAAATACCAGTCAATATTGGCACAAATCCTTCAGGCTTATGCTAGAAAGCATTACAACGACCCAAAGCATACATCCAAATCAACAAAGGAATGGCTTCACCAGAAGAAGATTAAAGTTCTGGAATGGCCCAGCCAGAGCCCATACCTGAATCCGATTGAAAATCTGTGGGGTGATCTGAAGAGGGCTGTGCACAGGAGATGCCCTCGCAATCTGACAGATTTGGAGTGTTTTTGCAAAGAAGAGTGGGCAAATCTTGCCATGTCAAAATGTGCCATGCTGATAGACTTATACCCAAAAAAGACTCATGAGCCCATGAGTAAGCCCTAAGTAGGGCGAAACGGGACCGTCGGGACTATCTCTACAGAAGCGCAAGTACTCTGGTTGTATTTATTCTTTTTTACAAGAAGGGAGTATTATTTATTATGGTGAATTTTGGCTTATACCAATGTTTTTTGACTCCTTCTGACTACTTTGAATTGCTAGTCTGCTTTGATGAAATTTAGTAGTCTAAGGCAATAAGTAGTGTAATATTGTACAACTTGTATAGAATAAGTTTTTTTAGGTACTTTCCATATACTCCCCGTATATAATAACTATCTATAGAACTCTTCTTTGATAACCATAAGAGTACTAAGGTTGCACTTTTTTTCTAGATTGGTTTTAAATTTACACTTTTTTGAGCTAATATACAAATACACTTTTAATTCTTCCCAAGGATTAGCAAAGTAATTTTGCCATATGAGGGAAGATTCAAGGTGATATGAATAAGGGACATTATATGCCTATAGCTCATTAAGAGTATCCATCCATCCAGAAGCTATTTTTTTTGTTCCCTTATTTTCCTAAATTACTTTAATACTCTTGGATATATTCCATCAGGACCTGGGGCTTTATTAACATTTATTTTTTATAACCTCTTTTGGATTTCTTCCTGCATTAACCAGTTATTTGGTAAAGGCAGTGTAGCCCCATTATGTTGCAGTGACCCAACCACTGTATACCCTTGTGTATACCGAAGAAAATAACCTATTTAGCTCATCTGCCTTTTCCTGGTCACAACTTGATGGGCTAAAAGTCTTTTTTCAACCTCAATTACTTTGTAACTTTATAGATGATACTGAATCCAAAATATTTATTAGGGTACACACATACCCTGCATATACACCCTTAGATATTCGAATCATACGCACATACATATTACACATACACATACATATTAACAATACACAGCTATACATACCCACAATACACACCCTTGTATACACACTGTACACATTCATACATATTCACATACACATCCATATGTACCCACCAAACACATCCATATATACTCCATACTAGAAATCCAACTCAAGAATATCATAATGAGCTTAAATCTATACTCACAAAAGCAAGAGAGGAAAATCTGATCTCCACAAAAAATCTTGATAATCTCCTCCCAAGAAATCCGGTTAATGCAACCTTTTATGCACTTCCAAAAATACATAAGAAAATAAGGCTCATTCCTGGATGACCAATTATATCGGGCAATAATAACCTTACCCTCATTACACTAAGTATAAACACTACACTGCACTATACCCCCCCCAATAAAACATTAAATATCAACTAACCACCCTCTACACTAACCTATTAACACCTACACTACCTACATACACTACCTACCCCCTAATAACCCCTCACCACTCTAATTACAGAGAAAAAAAAACTAAAGTCACCAAAAATAAAAAATCTACATTACATAAAATAAAAAACCTAAATCACAAAAAATAAGAAATCTACATTACAGAAAAAAAAGAAAACCTAAGTAACAAAAAATAAAAAAAGGAACATTACAGAAAATAAAAAAATACATTACAACCCCCCCCAGTACAGAAAAAAAATTACACACCTGAAAAGGAAATAGATATAGAATACATACAATACAAATAAAATCAAATACAATACCCCTCTATCTATGTAACATACAATCAATACTATCTATCTAAAATACATCACCCAATCTATATAATATACAATACATCCTATCTATGTAATATACATCCCCCTATCTAATATACAATACATCCTATCTATGTAATATAGATCCCACAATCTATCTAATATACAAAACATCCTATATATGTAATATACATCCCTCTAACATACAATAAATGCTATCTCTATATAAAAAAACGAATTTTAAGCTAAAATAAAATAATTAAGACCACTTACCTTTGTAGATGTCCCTTCAGATCAGCCACCTCGGTGAAAAAAAAAATGAGTACAACATTTACAGTAAATAAATAAACATAGTACATATTCTAAATATTCTACTCAACATTCCAGCATGTCCCATCCTTCTTCTTTTCTTCTCTGGCGCGGCCCCTACTGAAAAAAAACATTACATGACCACAACATACATTAACATAAAAATAAAATAAACATAATCTACATTGTATTTACCTCCCTGCAATGTCTCCAGCCTCCTCTTCTGCCCCGGATGGGCCCTGGAACAATGTGCACTCTAAAAAAAAGTGTTTAAAAAACTAACGGAGGTCTGCACTTGCAAACCTTCCCGACGCTAATGAGCCTCCTACGGAGTGTTCCAGAATAAAATTGGCAATGGCGGCTTGTGATTGGCTGAAAACGCTGTAAATCAAATTCAGCCAATCAGAAGACGCCAATGAAAAAGGGATACACCCCAAAATCCCACTCTGATTATATAATGCACCTGTCAATCTTTATTTAAACCAATCAGAAGGCTTTATTGTCATCAGCCAATCATAATGGGATACACCCCCACGGGGTGATTGGCTGAAGACATCTGCGCCTTCTCATTGGCCGTAATAGTGATTGACAACAGCCAATGAGAAGGCGCAAATGCCTTCAGCCAATCAGTACGTGGGGGTGTATCCCATTATGATTGGCTATTGTCAGTGCAACCAATCAGAATGCGCAGATGCCTTCAGCCAATCACCATGTGGGGGTGTATTTCAATGTGATTGGCTGAAGGCATCTGCTCCTTGTGATTGGTTGAAATAAAGATTGACAGGTGCATTATCCAATCAGAGTGGGATTTTGGGGTGTATCCCTTTCTGATTGGCTCACACATTGGCAGCTTCTGATTTGGTGAATTTGATAGACATCGTTTTCAACCAATCAGAAGGCGCCATTGCCTATTTTCTTCCGGAAAAGGCTCTGGGAGGCTCATTAGCATCGGGGAGGTCCTCGAGTGCGGATCTCTGTAATTTGTATTTATTTATTTTTTGTTAGAGCGCAGTTCCAGGGCGGGGCAGAAGAGGAGGAGGCCGGAGACATCGTGGGGAGGTAAGTACAATGTAGATTCTGTTTATTTTCTTTTGTTTTATGTTTATGTATGTGTTCTAATGTTATGTTTTTTTTTAACACCAGAGAAGAAGAAAAGAAGAAGGATGGGGACATGCTGGAAAGGTGAGTAGAATATTTATTATGTTTATAATGTTTATTTATTTTCTGTAAATGTGTTGCACAAATTTATTTATATTTTTTTCCCTAGGTTGCTGATCTGAAGGGACATCTGCAAAGGTAAGTGGTCTTAATTTATTTTATTTTAGCTTAGAATTAGAGTATTTTATATAGAGATAGCATTTTTTGTATGTTAGATAGGGGGATGTATTTTATATAGATAGCATGTATTGTATATTAGATAGATTGGGGATGTATATTAGATAGATAGGATGTATTGTATATTAGATAGATTGGGGGATGTATATTAGATAGATAGGATGTATTGTATATTAGATTTGGGGATGTATATTAGATAGATAGGATGTATTGTATATTAGATAGATTGGGGGATGTATATTAGATAGATAGGATTTATTGTATATTAGATAGATTGGGGGGTATTGTATTTCATTTAATTTGTATTGTATGTATGTATGTATTGTATTGTATTATATGTATTTCCTTTTCAAGTGTGTAATGTTTTTTTTCTTTTCTGTGGTGACAGGGGGGGGGTTGTAATGTGTTTTTTTTATTTTATGTAATGTTCCTTTTTTATTTTTTGGGAGTTAGTTTTTTTTAATCTTCTGTAATGAAAATTTAGTTTTGGTAACTTGATTTTTTTTTATTTTCTGTAATTAGAGCGGTGGGGTGGTTATTAGGGGGTAGGTAGGGTAGGTAGGTATTGTAGGTGGTAATAGGTTAGTGTAGAGGGTGGTTAGTTTAGATTTAATGGTTTATTGGAGGGATAGTGCAATGTAGGGTTTGTAGTTAGTGTCATGATGGTCCTTGAGGACCGTCATGGCACTTATGCGGTTAATGTTAGGGTTGTAACAGCCCCATAAGGGTAATAATATACCCTTATGGGACTGATGGGGTTAAATAGAGGCTTATGAGGGTTTCTATTGATCCTCAGGAGTGACAGGGTTATTTATTTGGTTATGGGGGCCTGTATTGACCCCCATAAGTGACAGGGTTAATTAAGTGCTTATGAGGGTCTGTATTGACCCCCGTGAGTGAAAGGGTTAATTAAAGGTTTTACGGGGGGGCTGTATTAAGCCCTATGAGTGGCAGGGTTATTTCTTGGCTTATGGGGGTCTGTATTGACCCTCATGAATGACAGGGTTAATTATGGATTTATGGGGGTCTGTATTGACCCCCATGAGTGACAGGGTTAATTATGGATTTATGGGGGTCTGTATTGACCCCCATGAGTGACGCGGTTAATTAAGTGCATATGGGGGTCTGTTTTGACCCCCATGAGTGACAGGGTTAATTATGGGTTTATGGGGATCTGTATTTACCCTCATGAGTGACAGGTTTTTTAGGGGTTGATGGGGCTCTGTATAGAGCCCCATGCTTGATAGGGTTATTTTTTTTGTTTATATTACAGGTCCTTTAAGGACCCGTAATGCGGGAATTTAGAATTTTTATTGCAGCGGGGCTCCCCCACTGCGAGGGTTAATGCGGGTTTCCCAGCTTATCTGGGATCCTGTGCGTTTAATACGGGTTTCCGAGTTTATCTCGGATCCCTTCTTGGGTAAATTGTAGGTGTCTGATCGGTCCAGGGTCGTGGAGCCTCGTTTTTGTATTTTTCGGCCGCCATTTTTTCTCTCGCTTAGGGGATTTTCGGGTGTCTAAACTCTTGAATTTCTACTTAAATTGAGGTGTAACTTCACTTTTTAGAGGTGCTGGGTGCCCCCCTTTTCTGTGTAAGTTCGTAAATGTTGCTGTGGCGGTGGGAGCCTCCACCTCCTCAAATTCGATCCTCGCTTTGCGAGGATCCGCATTTGCGGCCCTAAAGTCCGCAGTTGCTGGCAAGGAATGCCATCGGTGCTCCTTGCCAGCAACGGAGGCCCTCGCTTTGCGAAGGCCGCAGCGTTAGCAACAACTTTTGCAAACCCGCACTGATGACAACTATATATGTGATATGGTATTCCTATGATTTTTGGTCTCCAAGCATATTATTTATACATATATAAACCATCCACTGCATCTGTGACCCTCTATGCAATAATAATCATGCATAGCAAGAAGTAGTGTACTTTATTTATACTCTGAGTGGATTAACCTATATACCGTATTTATCGGCGTATAACACGCACTTTTTCTCCCTGAAAATAGGGAGCAAATTATAGGTGCGTGTTACACGCCGATATTCATTCTAACCCCCCCTCCTCAACCTAACCCCCCCTCCTCAACCTAAACCCCCCTAAATAACTCCGCCTCACTTACCTGCTTCTGTTCTGGCCTCCGCTCCTTGACCCGGCGAGCTGTGATGTCACATGTGCTAATGACGTGGCGCACATGTGACGTCACATGTAGTGCAATGAATATGTTTCAAACCATAGTAAGAAGCATAGTAAAAGACTAGTAGGCTTCGGGAGGCCTCAAATTCTGGGGGAAATGGACTTTTCAACTGGTCTAAACTGTAGGCAGAGGTTTTAGTTATTCTTCTGGAACACAATTAGTTGTTGTTGATAAGTTAAAAGCAATTTTTAGGCTACTTTTTCATTTTGTTTTTGCTGGAGCTCAAGTAAAGCACAGCTGTTTTCAAGTGACAGCAATTTTACAGGTGGCCACCTAGGCCCCTTATTCAATTGCAAATTTCAAGTCTGCAGACTTACGGCCTGTATAACGTAAAAAAGCTTGACATTTGCTACAGTTACAGAGTGATTCAATTGAACATGCCTGATATTTAAGGGCCGAAAACCATAAACCATGCAATCGTAAGTAGCATTTCATCAGGGGTGGCTGGTGCATAGGTGCAAAGGGGCAGGCACCCCCCAAAAAATTATCAATCACTTTAATATTGTATTTTAAATGTATATAGATAATACAATTGAATTATATCTGTATATCAGCTTTCATGTCTTCTTTCATATGATTTAAGAAAAAAAATATGTACCTGTCACTTTAAATTAACCATTTGTGTGCCTGCCCCCTTCCTGGTCACATCTCTCCCTAGAGCTGCTGTTTTGTGAGCATCAGGCTGTAACGCTCAAATTCAGTGAATAGATTATACAGTGTTCAATGAAATGTATCAATTTACTTGACTGGCAGCTTGCAGCCCCTGTTAAAAACCAATCAGTGCTGCAAGCTGTGTGGTTCCTGTGAACATCCCTTCTGACCGCCCCCAAGCCTATAGAGGTTTTTGTTATGATCTGACATCAGGAAGGCTTTAATAAACCAATTTTCTCAAACACTCCCCCACACTATTCCCGCTCTTTTTATTGACTGATCTCTCTTGCTGATCTCATCAACCAAGTAATTTTGCCCAGGCAGTGATACTCTGATTAGAACCCAGATCAATAGCTATGGAAGCACAGAGCTCTAACCCACTGCACCACCACTGCAGCACCAACAACAATCTAATATATATATATATACAGTGGATATAAAAAGTTTACACATCCCTGTTAAAATGTCAGGTTTCTGTGCTGTAAAAAAAATGAGACAAAGATAAATCATTTCATAACTTTGTCCACCTTTAATGGGACCTATAAACTGTACAACTCAATTGAAAAAACAAACTGAAATCTTTTAGGTAGAGGGAAGAAAAAATATAAAAATAAAATAATATGGTTGCATAAGTATGAAGCCCCTAGTTAAAAACACTGACAGCTATATACAAGACACTACTGACTTACTTAACAAACTCAGTCAGATTGAGGGCCTACATGCCAACACACTACTTGTAACCATGGATGTTGAATCCCTTTACAGCAACATCCCACATAAAGATGGCACTGAGGCATGCATGAAGTTTCTTTCTACACACAATCAGAATCACAAATATAACCCTGATACCATTGTCAAACTAAGAGAATATATCCTGACCCACAACTACTTCACCTTCAACCAGCATGTTTACCTACAAATAATGGGGACCTCAATGGGCACGAAAATGGCACCACAATATGCCAACCTATTTATGGCTGACCTTGAAAAGAGATTCCTGTCCACATATATCCACAAACCTTACGGATACTACCGTTACATAGATGACCTGTTCATCATATGGACAGAAGGGGAAGGAAAACTCAAAGACTTCCATAATTCGTTCAATACCTTTCACCCATCCATTCAATTTAAAATGGATTATTCCACAGAACAGGTTAACTTTATGGATATCACAAGTGATGTCGCGAACATAAAATTTTCGGTTCGCGGACCGCGAACGCGAACCGCCGCAAATGTTCGCGAACCGGCGAACATCGGCGAACCGCCATAGACTTCAATGGGCAGGCGAATTTTAAAACCCACAGGGACTCTTTCTGGCCACAATAGTGATGGGAAAGTTGTTTCAAGGGGTCTAACAACTGGACTGTGGCATGCCGGAGGGGGATCCATGGCAAAACTCCCACGGAAAATTACATAGTTGATACAGAGTCTGGTTTTAAGCCATAAAGGGCATAAATTACCTAACATTCCTAAATTGTTTGAAATAACGTGCTTTAAAACATCAGGTATGATGTTGTATCGATCAGGTAGTGTAAGGGTTACACCCGCTTCACAGTGACAGACCAAACTCCCCGTTTAACGCACTGCAAACAACCGCAAACAGTCCATTTGCACAACCGCAAACTCCCCATTTGCACAAGGTTGGATACCAAGCTAGCCATGTCCTGTTCCATGTCCTCACTGATGTCATTGAAGGTCTCTTCCTCCACCCAGCCACGTACAACACCAAGGGTCCCCGAAAGGTGACAACAAGCCCCCTGGGACGCCTGCTGTGTTTGGTCTTCCACCTCCTCAAAGCCACCTTCCTCCTCTGACTCCTCTTCTTCAGACTCCTCTCACTGCATTGCCTCTCTCTGCATTATTATAAGGTGTGTTAAGTAGTACTACTCTTATCAGTTTAAAACCTGTTACAACACATATCAGGGGGCGTGTATAAGGCCTTTATTTTTAGAACCGGGAGATGGAAAAAGATGCTTTGTTGGTCGTATCACTTCAATTTTGGGGCACTTTGAGACATTAGCTTCTTACGCTCAAACATGTCCTTTACAGGCACCTGACTATGGGCAAATGAGCAGGAACTGCTCAAGGCGAGAGAAGCAGTGGCGAATGGTTGAGAGGGGGCAAGGAGGACAGCAGTGGTTGATGTGGCTGATGATGCTGGACCAGGAGGAGGATGGCGGCTTTGAGTTTGTGTGCTGCTTGTACTCATGTGTTGGTCTGGAGTCACCCAAACATTAGGTCTCAACCTGTAGAGGATAAGGGAACCAGGCTACTCTAGACCTCATTCATCATTACCGGTTTTGACAGATTGGTACTATGCGTCCAAGCTACTGTGACAACAGATATGAGTGGCACTGTGCACTTGCAGAAGTTGGCAGAGTAGACGCTGTAGGTCTGACACACACACTTGCAGACAACTAACTGCTATGCAATCTATTACAGTAGAAAAAATGTTTTTTGTTTTAAATGTACACTACTGTTACACCAGATATGAGTGGTGTGTTAAGTAGTACTACTCCTATCAGTTTAATCCCTGTTATGTGCCTTTTTTGGGGGTTTGGTTGTTGAAGGCACAGTGCAGCACAAGAGGCCAGAAAAATTAGGCATGTACACA
Source organism: Discoglossus pictus (assembly GCA_027410445.1). NCBI lineage: Eukaryota > Metazoa > Chordata > Amphibia > Anura > Alytidae > Discoglossus > Discoglossus pictus. The sequence goes on along the minus strand of CM050168.1, from coordinate 105,426,587 downwards.
TGCCTGAAAAATTAGGTATTGTTGATCTTGCAGCGAGCAGAGAAGAAGGTAGGCCTGATTCAACGCCCCAGCCCGCATACCCACACTCAAAGATTGAGGGGGGGACCTGAGAAGGCCAGGGGTCGGAAATATAAAGGAGGGCCATCCCAAATAAGCACACAAGCGGGGACAAAGGTAGTGAAGGGGACATAGAGGCCCATGGACTGACGGTCGCCATCTTGGCAGGAAAAGGGCCCAGCAATTAAGCCAAACTGACCCAGCACAGGCAGCTACTTGAGTCAAACGCTGTACAATTACACCTTAATAAAGCTGAAACATGCAGATAACCCAATGGGCTAACCAGGGACCTTGCCCACATAAAAAAACTGAATTTTATTGGAGGAATTATTAGTGTCTTTTTCCCCCAAGAGAGGACATAATATACGGTATCTTTAGACTACCTGATGGCCAAACCTCCTTTAGCCCCAATGCTATCCAAGAAACATTTCAAAACTTTATCTGACTGGGGGTCTATAGAGTGACATTAGTACTGACCTTTATCTGACTGGGGGTCTATAGAGGGACATTAGTACTGACCTTTATCTGACTGGGTGTCTATAGAGGGACATTAGTACTGACCTTTATCTGACTGGGTGTCTATAGAGGGACATTAGTACTGACCTTTATCTGACTGGGTGTCTATAGAGTGTCATTAGTACTGACCTTTATATGACTGGGGGTCTATAGGTGACATTAGTACTGACCTTTATCTGACTGGGTGTCTATAGAGGGACATTAGTAATGACCTTTATATGACTGGGGGTCTGTAGAGGGACATTAGTACTGACCTTTATCTGACTGGGTGTCTATAGAGGGACATTAGTAATGACCTTTATCTGACTGGGTGTCTATAGAGGGACATTAGTACTGACCTTTATCTGACTGGGTGTCTATAGAGTGACATTAGTACTGACCTTTATATGACTGGGGGTCTATAGGTGACATTAATACTGACCTTTATCTGACTGGGTGTCTATAGAGGGACATTAGTAACGACCTTTATCTGACTGGGGGTCTATAGAGGGACATTAGTACTGACCTTTATCTGACTGGGGGTCTATAGAGGGACATTAGTACTGACCTTTATCTGTCTGGGGGTCTATAGGTGACATTAGTCCTGACCTCCTGCTGCAGGATTATTACTCCCAGTACTCCCAGGCTTGCTACTATTAGATATAATAACCTCAGTTTCGTTTCCTTATCTGTTGGTAACATCAAAATATGATTATTAAATATTTCATATTTGTTTGTTTTTTTCTCCCAAAGTGAACCCCTTTGTGTGTGTCCCACAGATGTGGCGTTTCCGCTCTGCGTATGTTGGATTTGCACCGCTCAAAAAGTATGAAAAGAGATCCCCCCCACTTGAAGCCCATTAATGACATCATCAGTAAATTGTATGTAACAGATTCCAGTGTTTAGGGTTTATGACCCAATACTGCGATCATATCATTTATGACAAAAATCCGTATTTGTCGTATTATTCAGACGCGCGTGCAGTTATATATCTGGATTACTGCTCATTGGCTGCCAGGGATAGCACTTACAAAGCAGTTACAAATCTAAATCACTTTATTATGCTCTGAGACCTGAATACATTTTTTAATTTACACTGCACGAAAAAAATTATATATTTAACACTGTACTTATATATCTGTCTTTGCGATGAGCGCCGAAGATTGATCGTTGCAAAGCAGGAAACATGAAGGACACGAGGGAAGAGGCTCACAATGAGCGCCGGAGGTCCTCAGAGTACAAAAAGCATCACATTGTGTGGCAAACAGCATTGCCATGGCTTCAAACTTTATTGCCCCGTCATTTGTGCCAGGCAAGTCACTAGTGATATAATATAACATAATGCGATACAATATTATACAGTACACATGGGTGTTGGAACTGGGGGGGGGGGGAGTAAGAGGTAACCCCCCCCCCCCCCAGATTTCTTATTGTATGTATGTATGCGTATAGAAGCTAACAGGGGAGGGGAGAGGGGGAGGAAACACAGGGGAGAGGGAGAGGAAGACACAGGAGAGGGGGAAGAAGACACAGTGGAGAGGGGGAGGAAGACACAGGGCAGAGGGGGGAAGAGAAACAGGGTAAGGAAGAGGTGAGGGGAAGAGACACATGGGAGGGGGAAGAGACACAGGAGAGAGTGGGGGGTAGAGACACAGGGGAGAGGGGGGAAGAGACTAATGGGAGGGAGTGGTGAGGAGACACCGGGGAGAGGAAAGGGGGTAAAGTCACAGAGGAGGGGGGAAGAAACACAGGGGAAGGGAGAGGGGGTAGAGACACAGGGGAGAGGGGGTAGAGACACAGGGGAGAAGGGGGAAAAGACACAGATGAGGGGGGAGAGACACAGGGGAGAGGGAAGGGGGGAAAGACACAGGGGAGGGGGGTAGAGACACAGGTGAGGGGGGAGTGACACAGGGTAGAGGGAAGGGGGAAAAGACACAGGAGGGGGGGGAAAGAAACACTGGGAAGGGAGAGGGGGTAGAGACACAGGCAAGGGTGGGAGAGACACAGGGGAGAGGGGGGGAGAGAGACAGATTGGAGGGAGTGGGGGGGAGACACAGGGGAGAGGGGGGGAGATAGACACATGGGAGGGAGTGGGGGGGAGACACAGGGGAGGTCTTCTGCTTTATTATTATTCTTATTATTCTTACTATATAATGTGTAGATGTACCGGCTGGGCATGCTCTTGAGCATTATTATTATTATTGTTATTATTATTATTATTAGTATATAATGTGTAGATGTACCTGCTGGGCATGCTCTTCTACATTATTATTATTATTATTATTACTATATAATGTGTAGATGTACCGACTGGGCATGCTCTTGTGTATTATTATTATTATTACTATATAATGTGTAGATGTACTGGCTGGGCATGCTCTTGTGCATTATTATTATTATTAGTAGTAGTATTTTACTACTAATAATAATAATAATGCACAAGAGCATGCCCAGCTGGTACATCTACACATTATATAATAATAATAATAATAATAATAATGCATGCCCAGCTGGTACATCTACACATTATATAGTAGTAATAATAATAATAATAATGCACAAGAGTCCTTCAGCACTGCACTGGACACTGAATAAACTTGCCTAGCTATGGTTTTCCCTATTGATGCAGTATCACCTACACTCTCCCTCCTCTCAGTAAGACTGCAAGTTAGTTATGATTCCAAAATGGCTGCTGTCCATGAGGTAGAAGGGTGTGGAAGGGAGTGTATGCTGCTGATTGGCTGGAATGTGTCTGCTGACTGTGACATGCAGGGTCAAAGTTTGCTGAATGATAAAGTATTGGGGGCGGGTCGAATCTTGCATATGTTCGCTGTTCGCCGCGAACTCGAACATGCTATGTTTGCCGGGAACAGTCCGCCGGCGAACTATTCGCGACATCTCTAGATATCACCATTTCCATTGCAAATAGCAAACTGAATTCATCTATCTATAGGAAACCTACAGACAGATGTAGTTACCGCCACAACTCTAGCTTCCACCCCTCCCACACTAAACAAGGGATAATTCATAGTCAAGCCATCAGATACCAGCATTTGTTCAAACACAGAGGACCGTGATGAACACTTAAAAACACTGTCTGCCTCCTTCAGACAGAAGGGATACAAACCCCGTATTTTCACTCAGAAAGAAACCTCTGCCATCAGAACACCCCGGGAACACCTGCTGCAATACAAAACCAAAGAAACAACTTCACGTACACCTCTGGTAACCACATACCATCCGGTTCTAGAAGGAATACGCAAAATATTTAAGGACTTACAACCACAACTCACAGAGAACACAGAATTGAAACATATATTCCCTAGACCCCCCATTCTTGCATTTAGGCAGCCACCAAATTTAAGACAAACATTGGTGAACAGAAGATTGCCAAATGAACAGCATAACAGAGAAAATGGCACCAAACCCTGCAATAAAAGTCACTGCAAACTATGCCAACGCATCTGCAAAGAGGACACAGCCACGCACAACAACAAGACCCACAACATCAAAGGCTCATATTCATGTACATCATCAAATGTAGTGTACATGATACAATGTACTGTATGTGAAAGGGGGTGCTACATTGGGGAAACCAGCCAGAAACTACACATGCAAATGAACCTCCACCGAAGCTCCATCAAAAAACACCAGGAAGACAGCTATTGTACTCCAGTGGGACACCATTTCACCCAGGAGAATCACTCCATCCAGAACCTCAAAATAAAAGTACTCAGAGGGAATTTCAGAACTATCCAACAGCGGAAAACTTTTCAATTAAAAATGATTACATTTTTTTAATACCAAGGATTTTGTTATTAACATCGATTTAGGCTTTCTGGTCCACTATCTTAATGTCTTATAGCTAACACATTCCACTTACCTCCCCCCCTTCTATTGCTGTTTTTGTAAGCTACATGCTATGCTTAAATGTATTGTTCTTTATTTCACTCTGCTGTATTCTTATCTACAAAATGATCTATAGACTTACTGACCTATTAGGACAATATTCACAGTGCTGGTCTGTTTCTCACTTAACTCTGGCCAATTAATTTAGTCTTTCTTGTTTGTTTTTCCAATTTTTTCTTTTTTTTTTTCTCATCTCTTTCTGTTTGCTGTTTTTAGTTCATACTTGTATCAGTATCGCTTTTTGACTTGATAAAGAGAGGCATTATCTCTCGAAAGCTTGTCGCTTTATTATGAATACGTTTGTCCAATAAAAAAGGTATCGCTATTCACTGCAATGCTCTGATTATTCAACTCTATATATATATATATATATATATATATATATATATATATATATATATATATATATTATCTGTCTCTGTACTCTGTATGGTGAGGGCTTCTCTTGTTCTTGTTCCTTTATTCCTATAGACACAGGGGAGGGAGAGGAGGAGGAGGGGGAGAGACACAGGGGTGGGGTGGGGGGTGAGAGACACAGAGGGGGTGAAGAGATACAGGGGAGGGAGATGGGGGGAAAGGAAATACAAGGGAGGGGGGAAGAGACAATGTTGGAAGAGACACAGGAGAGGGGGAAGAGACAGAGGAGGGGGAAGAGACACAGGGGAGGGAGAGGAAGTAGAGGAGGGGAGAGGCTCGCAATGGTCCCGCTTGGTGTAATGGGTGTTTTTAAGGTCCGGTCGGGGCCTATAAGGTCCCGCTTCCCGCTTGGTATTTTAAGGTTTTTAAGGTCTGGTTTTGGTCTATATAGTCCTGCTTGGTATTTTAAGGTTTTAAAGATCTGGTTGGGGCCTATATAGTCCCGCTTGGTGTAATGTGGATTTTTAAGGTCAGGTTGGGGCCTATATGGTTTCGCTTGGTGTAATGTGGGTTTTTAAGGTCTGGTTGGCGCCAATAAGGTCACGCTTGTTGTAATGTGGGTTTTTAATGGCCTGGTTTGAGCCTATATTGTTCCGCTTGGTATTTTAAGGTTTTAAAGGTCCGGTTGGGGCCTGTATAGTCCCGCTTAGTATTTACATTTTTTTTAGGTACGGTTTTGGCCTATATAGTCCCGCTTAGTATTTTAAGTTTTTAAAGGTCCGGTTGGGGCCTATATGGTCCCGCTTGGTGTAATGTGGGTTTTTAAGGTCCGGTTGGTGCCTATAAAGTCCTACTTGGTATTTTAAGTTTTTTTAGGTACAATTTTGGCTTATATAGTCCCGCTTGGTATTTTAAGGTTTTAAAGGTCCGATTGGGGCCTATATATTCCCGTTTGGTGTAATGTGTGTTTTTATGGTCCAGTTGGGGCCTATATGGTCCCGCTTGGTATCTTACATTTTTTTTAGGTACGTTTTTGACCTATATAGTCCCGCTTGGTATTTTAATGTTTTAAAGGTCCGGTTGGGGCCTATACGGTTCCGCTTGGTGTAATGTGAGTTTTTAAGGTCCGGTTTGGGCCTTTTTAGTTCCGCTTGGTATTTTAAGGGTTTAAAGGTCAGATTGGGACCTATATGGTCCCGCTTGGTGTAATGTGTTTTTTTAAGGTCCGGTTTGGGCCTATATAGTATTGCTTGGTATTTTAAGGTTTGAAAGATCCGTTGGGGCCTTTATAGTGCTGCTTGGTATTTGATGTTTTTTTAGGTACAGTGGTGCCTAATATGATCTTGCTTGGTGTAATGTAAAATTTTTTAAGGTCCGGTTTGGGCTTATAATACCGCTTGGTATTTTAACGTTTTTAAAGGTCCGGTTGGGGCCTATATGGTCCTACTTGGTGTAATGTGGGTTTTAAAGGTCTGGTTGGGGCCTATTTTAAGTTTTTTTAGGTACTTTTTTTTAATGTACTGTTTGGGCTTATATAGTCCTGATTGTTGTAATGTGGGTTTTTAAGGCTGGTTGTGGCCTATATAGTCCCACTTGACGTACTAGTTTTTTTTTTGTTACGGTTGGGGCCTATACAGTCTTGCTTTGTATAATATGGGTTTTTTAGGTATGGTTGGGGCCTAGATAGTCTCGCTTGGTTTCATAAGTGTTTTTAAGTATTGTTGGGGTATTGCACTCTGATTTGTTTGCTTGTTTTATATCACGCCCAAGTCCAAACACTCTGCAGCTGCAGACTATTTTGGACTACTACACTTGAAGACACCCCGTCAACTGTTGGTGAGTGTCATTGCATTCATGCAGAAGAGAAATGTTATTATTTGCCTGAAGATTCTATAATTTTTGAACAGTATTAAAAAATCAGTAGGTGTTAGTTTGACATGAAACTTAAAAAATATATATTTTGTATTGCAGATTTACAAGCTTGAGTCTTAGCTTGCAATTGAGTCAAGCTTGCAATTAATTCTAATGTCTTTCATCACTTTCCCTTTTTTTTAAAGTGCAGTATTGATTTTTTCTTTGCATTTACAGTGCCACAAACAGGTATTTAACCCCCTTGCGAGTCCTATCTGGTACTCAGAGTATTTTCTTCTACATTTGCCATTTACGGGTGTGAGAACATTTGGGGGCTTGAGGAATTGTAGCAATTGAATAGCGATTTGCGATTGTAAAATTTACAGGCTTGAAAGATCAAAGACTTAGCTGGGTTGGAGTTACGATTTTAACAATTGCAGGGATTTTGAGCTTCTAACCTGGAATTTTTTTGTGGCTAGCGAAAAGACGCCAATTGAATAGCAAATTAGTTTACGGGCTCCATTATGGGCTCCAGTAACATACAATTGCTTAATTGAACAGGGGCCCTAGTGTTTAATTCATGGTTTGCTTTAATGTATAGTTATTTGTAATAACATGCTGATTATATATATACTACATTTGAGTAAGCTGCACTATGCCCTAAGAAAGTGTATCTACACACTGATAGTGTGAAAGCTGCACTTTAGATGAAAACTGAATATTTATACACTAATAATGAGCACGCTGTACAGGACTCACAAGCTCACTCTTCTTTGTAGGATGGTACTGCTCTGATGAGGGGGTTCTCTGAAATGCCTCGGGGGATCAAACTGTCTCATCTGGAGCAAGAGGAAATATTAATGCTTAAGAGACCTCACGCACCCCCACCGGTAAGTTAAATAAATAGGGAGAGGGATAGAAACAAGGGATAAACACAGGAAGAAACAGGGAGTGTTAGAGAGGGATGGAGTGTTAATGAAGGACAGTGTTGGAGAGAGACAGAATTAGAGAGAGAGTGTTAGAGTGGAAGAGTGAGAGGCAGGAAGAATGAACGAAAGAAGGAGGAAAACAAAAGGCACACAGATATAAAGGAAAAAATTAAAATAGAGAGGGAAGAAGAATTTACAAGAGAAGTAGAGAGAAAGATTGGGAGAGAGTGATAAGAGCAAGGGAGTGAGAGATAAGAAACAGAGACAGACAAAAAGAGATAGAGAAAGAGGAGGAACAGAGATTATAGACATACACATAGAAAAAGAGAGAGAAAAGTAGAAAAACAGTGAGTGGAGTGTCAAAGACATACAGATAGAGTGAGATGCAGCAGAATGAGACAAGAGGAGCAGAGAGAGAGAAACCTGAAAGGAGGAACATAGAAGCATAAATAGAGAGAATGAGTCAGAGACACACATAGAGTGAATGGACGAGAGAGAGGAAGAGCAGAGAGAGATAAGAATATCAGAGACAGAGGAGGAGAGAATGAAAAGGAGGGAGGAACAGAGATACGCTGGGAGAAAACTGAGAGACATATTAGGAATATTATTATTATCGTTTATTTGTAATGCGCCAACATATTCCGTAGTGCAAGGAATAGAGAGAGAGCAATGGAGAGAAATATAAGAGGAGCCAGTATAACATATGCTTCCTTCTATGATCCACAGGACCATACCATTTGCACAAACAGGAAATTTGTAAAAAAGTGATTATAATTTTGGGTCAATTTCTTTGACATAGGATTCTGCAAAGGCTAAACGATCGAGTTGGAGCTGCCTGGGGTGTGGCTCACCCCCTGCCAATAAATCCCAGGCAAGTGTCTCAGCCCTGCAAGAGAGGCAGAGTGCTTGGAGAGATAGAGAGAAATAGTAAGGAAGAGGGAGGGAGGAAAGAAGGGAGGGAGAGACACACACACACAAAAATGGAGACACAGATAGAGGAGGATAGACACAAAGTGGGAGAGAGAGAGGGAGAGACACAGAGTTATGAAGATACAGGTGGAGAGGAGATAGACACAGAGAGAGGCAGACACAGAGAAGAAGACACAGAGCGGTGGGAAAGAGAGAAATAGGAGAGAGACAGCGAGTGATAGGGTGAAAGACAGATAACAGGAGACAGAGAGAGAGATGGAAAAGAGAGAAGGGGGTGGGAAAGGGAGAATATGGCAAAGATAGTTAAAAGGATAGAGGATGATAGGAGACAAATGCATACATGTAGTGAGAGATGGAATGAGTGTGAGAAAATCACACATAGATGCATTCACATACAGATGAAAAGAGATACACTTAGGGAGTGAGACAGAAACAGGAGAAACACACAGTGGGAAAGAGAGAAAGAGAGTGTGCAGAGAAAGCTTGATCAAGAGAGGGAGACAGAGATTGAAAGCGAAATACATGATACACAGAGAGACATGAGAAGTAGAAAACATTTGAATATATAGAAAACACAGAGTCAGAGACTAATGGAGAGAGAAACCAAGAGAGGAGCACATAACAGATAAACTAACAGAGCAATATGAGAAAAAAATAGAGAAACACAAAAAATGTTAAACAGACATGGATGGGAAAGAAACAAAGATAAAAATAGAGAGACACAACAATAGATAGATAACAAACCAAACTGTAAATATATATATATATATATATACCGTGTATATATATGCCATAGAAACCACATGAATTGTCCTAACCTAGTGCTGTCTCTCACTCTCAGGGCATGGCAGACGGGGTAGCTATTCTTTTCAACCCTGCTATTAATCTGGCTCAGACCAAATCCACCATCCTATGTGATTTGGGAAAGTACATGCTGGGATTTCAACAGTCCCTCAACCAGATGTGCTTCCTGTTCAGACAAAAGAGGGAATTGTCTTCTGTTGTGGCTAAAGGCAGCTATTCCGACTGCCTCACAGAAGAAATTATCACCTGCCTACTCCAAAGGTTGAGGAAACAGATAGATTCAGGATCTTTTTTTCTTAACTCTGATCAGATTGCTGCTCTGGAGCGGGGACCCGGCAGCACCTTGGATGAGGTTACCCTCTATGCTTCTGGCTTATCATCCATCCTCCTAGCTACAAACCAAGATAAAATTAGCAATATAACAGTAAGTGAAGATCTCTTGATCCAAATGTGTTACTTGTTGCGGAATCAGGTTCTTTCAAATACCCGATCTTCACTTATCCCAGCTGTGCTGAATGTTGCTTCACAATTACCACACAAGTCTGTCATCAAGTGCTCTAAAATGGTTAGCATAACAATTGGTGAGCAGGGCAACCAAGAGAACCAACGGGAATTGGAAGAAGAGGATAAGACAAAGACCCCAGAAGAAATAGCCAAACGGAGAATGAGCCAAGAAGACATATCCCGGTTGATCAACAAGGAAAGAATTGAAAAAACTGAAATGGTTGGGCAAGTGGATGAGAGAGAGATATCAATACCATCACAAATACCATCACAAGTGCCTAGTATTCACCATCTAGAACTAAATGCTGTTAATGAAGCAGAAGATATGGCATCAAACACCAGCCATGTCTCAGTAACTCGCCCACAACTTCCAGAATCCCGGCCCCTTACACCAATAAATGGTCAGGAGAAGTCAGACTTCATTAACACTCTCCTGAGATGCCTCTCTCTGGAATTCTGCACCAGGTCAGATAGTGGCATGTTGGCAGGCAATAGATCATGGCCAGGAGAGGACATTGGATTCTGCATGACTGAAAAAGATTTCCTATCATTGCTGTCATGGGGTGTTATCAAATATGCAAGTCAGCTAGCCTCCTGCATAACAGACTCCATCATGCAGACCATCAACTTCCCCAAGATTAATAGGCCAGATTCAGGAGACAAACACGAGCTGGATGAACCAGAAGAAGCTGCTGCCATATCTCAAGAACGTCTGGATATGGCTATGCTCTTTCTAAAGCTCTATGCTGATAGGTTATGTCTACAAATCCTCAATGCCATTGTTATTGGGGGTACTGATTTGATGATAATGGAGACAGAAGCTTCCCACAAAAAAAAACAACACATGCTGCAAGAAGAAAGCCAAGTCATTAAGAAAGAGGATTTGGAACATATAGATAATTTGCCTTTGCAAAGCAAATCACCTTCCACAGATAGCATGCACATCTTATCAGAGCAATCACTTAATGTGCCAGACTCTGATGACCAAGAGCAAATTCACTTATCAGAGACCCCCCAAACCTGCCTGGCTGAATCCCTCAAAATGTCTTCACCAGACACCACTGATATGCAAACAATAGCAATTCACAAAGCCTCCTCAACAAAACTGTCATTGAGTCCGCATTCTACTGCAGAAGAGGCCACAAGTCCTAATGTCGAAAATATCACAATTAGAACTGTGATGGAGAGACCTGTGGTGCTTTCATTGAAACCAAAAGATAGTCTGGAAGCTATGGATAAATCAATCATACAATCTTCTATGTATGATTTCATCCAGGCGTTATTACAGACCATTCTCCAGGATGCCCTTTTGCGTTTTGGATCAAGTGAGTCAACTATAATAAGTGACACCAACTCATTAAAGACCTTTGACTCATGCAAGGCCTGCATAGATATCAAGTGGTACTACACCACAATCTCGGAGGCTGTAGTTGAATACAAAGGCAATAATGCTCTTGGTATCTCTGAAACAATTGCAAAAAAGATTGGGCCAGAGGGTGTTAAGCACCTACTAGAACATCTTGCCCCATCTAACTTTTTACAGCCTTCACACTTTGGGTCGTGTTGTAAAACATGGACTGCTCAGGTTATAGCCACACAACCAATGGACAAGGTCCCAGAAATTAAGGTTTCCAACCTTAATGTTAGTGAAGACAAAAATATTAGACAACTTCAAGCCATCCTCCAATGGTCAGTTGCCTCACAGCTTGAAGTATATGAGATGTACCTTGTGGAAGAAGATGAGGAAATGTTAGACAAGGTAAGACAAGGTTGTTGAGAATGTGACTGTGTGGAGCGATTCCTAAAACCTTTTGAGTGGTCCTGTTTTGAAGGACCACTTGAAAGCTGTTGAGGCGGACAATTGAGAAGGAGTTTGTTGACCACCTTAGAATTGTTCTATCTGTTGTGTAACAGTTATACAATTATTTGGTAATAGTGCTTCTATCCACTTCTAAGTAATACAATATAGTATCTAGGCACTTCTGTGCTACTTGTTTATGCAGTTTTATTAATGTTGTTTCATAACTTTATCCAAAAACCACACAGGTAAGAACAAAAGGGGAACAGTAAAAGCAGAGCATACAAGATTTGTTTTTATTATAAAGCTACATATTTATATTAATTAAATAAATAAATAAATATTATTGAATAAGAAAAAGCTATATCCCTTAATTAAAGTTAAAAATAAAGTATAACACAATAATACATTTTCTCTCTAAAAAAAAAGTAGATAATACATTCCTCTTAATGTTTTGACAGTCAAACAATAAAGCTTTTTTTTCTAGTTTTATTTTACAATATAGGGAAACCATTTTAAATGGTTTCTAGACCCACATTAGTTTCTAATCCAGTCTATTAACATAAAATCTGTAATTTCTGTTTTAAAAATGGAAATATGTGCAATATTAGGTTTAGTTAAAAATATAGGTATTACCTTTTTGTGCTATTCTAGTTACAATTATTTAAAAAATAATTTATTTTTGATTTTATTATTTATATTTAATTTCAAATATTAATTTATTTATTTTTTCAATACATTTTTATTAGACAGTCAGGTATATAAACATCACAGAAATTTAAGGCAACAAATGAATATATATACAATACACAGTGTGCAGTGACAGAGCTAGGAAATGGGGGGGCCCAGTGAAAAAAATGTTTTCCCCTCCCCCCGGTTTAAAAAATGTGTGCAAAAAGAAGAATGCTGCTATGATACCCTATTTGTTCATTAATATATTTTTCACTTTCTATACTTCTCTGTTTATTTCCTTTTCTCTAATTTCTCTACTCAATCTACCCATTCAAGCGCATGGGAAAACACAGTTGATGGATTCAGCTGAATTTACTCAGTATTGATTAAGTGATATATAGATAATCATGTTCTTTTAATGAAGTTGAACTAACAGTGGCAATAGGAGCATAATTATAATCTGTTTTATTTTATATTATTACTAAGTCACTTGCCTGTCACAAATGACAGGATAATATTTTATTTCCCGCTCGATTCTCCCTCTCCCTCCCATGTTTCTCTCCCTTCTTTCTCCCCTGTGTAAATCCACCTCTTCTCCTTTGTCTCTTCCCCCCTCTCCCTCCCCTGTGTCTCTTCTCCCCCTCCCCCTTTCCTGTGTCTCTCTCCCTCTCCCTCTGCTGTGTCTCTCCTCCCTCTTCCTCCCTTGTGTGTCTCCCCCCCTCTCCCTCCACTGTGTCTCTTCATCCCCCCTCCCTCCCCTGTGTCTCTTCACCCCTTCTACCTCCCCTGTGTCTCTTTCCCCCCTCTCGCTCCAGTGTCTCTTAAACACCAGAATGATTCAGACCTTGACCAAGTTATTAAACAATAAAAGGAACAATGTTTAGCATCATGTTTTATTATACAGCCTGATTGTGTGGATTTCCATTATATGATATTGTAAGGTTAACTTTTTAGCATGCTGTAAGAGGACTACTTTACAAAGCATATGAAGAATCAACAATAACACTGAATTCATCCATAATCTAGTGAGTTACCAGCTGCAAAACTGTCTCTGACTATTATGGTCACTGGGTTATACCATAATTTCTTCATGATGTGCCTACTCAACCCTATATTTACATAATATTTAACAATTTAACCAAAATAATTAAATATATATTTATTCTACATAATTTCTGCTGTAGAAGTGCTAAAAATGACTAGTGAATTATATGCTTTTGGTCTCCTCTATTCATAGTGACCAAAACCAAAGGAAATTGATTCTTTTTTTGAAACAAACTCTGGATCAGAGACGGGAATTGGCTGGGTCTGGGCTGCACATAAAGCCTACATAAGGGGCATATACTTTAACCTAGCCTCAAGGCATACAATGGTGCAAAGAGCTAAAGAATTAGAGTTAACAAAGGAACTAGAGAGACTGGAGAAACAGAACCAATCACAAATAACCCATAGCTTGAGAAAGCAAATAGATAAAATTAGAATAGAGTTAAACGCAATACTGATAGAACATACCGAAAAGGCCTGTAGGCGCACGGATCACAAGCTCTTTATAAAAGCAAACAAACCCAAAATGTGGCTGGCAAGAAAGCTGAGAATTAGAATTATGCATACTAGGATTGGAAGTATAAGGACAGAGTCAGGGACCACAACGGCAAATCCCACCAAAATTCAGGAAAGATTTGTACATTTCTATCAAATACTGTATACATACCTTAATACAGCCATGGATCATAGCATTTGTAAATTTTTAGCCTCTTGTTATCTCCCAGTAATATCAAATTTAGAATTGGAAAACTTGAATGTCAGCATTACACTAGAGGAAGTTATAAAAAGTGGTTTAAAGTTTAAAGTTAGGTAAATCTCCAGGGCCAGATGGCTACACAGATCTGTACTACAACAAAATCCAAACCCAAATAGACAGCCCCTCCTAGTTACGCTATTTAATTTGGTATTAGAGGGTAATCCTTTGCCACCTGAAATAAACCAAGAAGAGATTGTACTGTTTCCCAAGGATGGAAAGGATAGATTAGAAGCAAAAAACTATAGGCCAATATTTCGTCTCAATGGAGATATTAAAATCCGGGTGAACCTAATGGCCAATAGATTCTCGACCTTCCTGCCCCGCATGGCCCATAAAGGCAGGCTAGGGATAATCTGCGAAAAATTATTCATATTATTCATTAAGCTAATAGTGCTAATACACCACTCTGTTTACTGGCCGTAGATGTCGAAAAAGCATTCGACTCCCTAGAATGGGAGTATTTGAGAGCGGTATTAATCAAGTTTGGCATTCAGGGTCAATTCTTAAATCTCTTGAAAATATATTATAGCAATCCTATAGCAGAGCTGAAAATACCAGGCCCAGGTAATCCGATAATAAATATCTTTAGAGGTGTTATAGCGGCCTGGCGTCAAGAATTATGGATTACATAACCATAAATCTGTAACGCCTCTTGAATAAATATATATATTTATTAATTTGTAATCCGTAGAAGGCAAGTTCTCAGGATGAGATTAGAATAATTATTATAAACATAATTAATATGATTATAAATAATAATATTGTAATTAATTAATTTAACCATTTTTATAACAAGAGGCACAAGACAAGGCTGCCCGCTTTCACCACTGCTTTTTGCATTGGCTATGGAACTTTTAGCCCAGGCGATAAGAGCAGACACAGAGATCAAAGGCCTGAATGTAGGCCTACATCACTACAAAACATCATTATTTGCAGATGATATTTTATGCACCCTGACAGACCAAGCCAACTCCTTGGAAAAATTAATGAAGATCATTAAGGAATTTGGTTATATTTCAGGACTTAGGATAAATGAGGACAAAATAGAAACTTTAGCTATTGCTATCCCAGCTCACATGAAAGAGCTTTTGCAAGCGCAATATCGATTTCAATGGGTGGGGAAATCTATTCAACATTTAGGACTTAAAATCACCTAAAAAATGTATATCTTATATAAAGAAACTATCACACAGACTTGTTAAATATGTCAAAATACCCAATATCTTGGTTGGGAATGATAAATGCTTTCAAAATGAATGTTCTGCCGAAACTATTATATCTATTTAGGTCTCTTCAAATCCCTATAAATCATATGGAAATGAAAGGCTTCCAAAGAAAGGTAACCAAATTGATCTGGCTAAATAAACCGGTTAAAATAAACAAAATCGTTATGCACAAACATAAGTCAATAGGGGGGCTCTCATGTTCTGATCTAAGGAAATACTATAAAGCATCCTAGTTATTGTTTATCCTCATCATCCACTCACACGTACATCAACCCGCCTGGGTGTTTATAGAAGATCATATTTTACAGTCCTATTCCTGGGATACCCTGATTTGGTTAGATAAAATTCCAGAAGCGATCCTTCAAAATAGACACCTTCTAATAGTTACATAGTTACATAGTAATTAAGGTTGAAAAAATACTTTTAGTCCATCAAGTTCAACCTTTTAGAATCTCCTCTGATCTGCAATATGCGGATTAGTTATTAATTAATTTGTTGTTAATTCATTATTAATCAGTTATTTATTTTTTTTTTTGATTATTAATTAATCCAGAGGAAGGCAAACAGAAAAGAAAACCCAAGTGAAACTTAGCCAATCATTTAAAAAAAATCCTTCCTGACCCCAGATATTGGCGATTTTTTCCTGGATCAATACTCTCTCTCCAATTATCCAGGATAACCCTGAATTCCCTTTTAAATTAGAAATAAATCTAGTCCCCTTTAAAAGCTATCTATCGAATCCGCTGTCACCACCTTCCTTGGTAGAGAACCCTTTTCTTTCTTTAATGTGGAATCATTTTACTTCTAACCTCAAGGGGTGTCTTCTTGTCAGTTGAAAACCTCTTGGTACAAAAGCTGCCTTGACAATTCTTTATACTGACCCTGGATGTATTAATATAATGTAATCATATCTCCTCTTGCTAGAGAAAAAAAGCTTCATTTGGTTCGTCTTTCTTCATAACTTAGCCCCTCCATTCCCCTAATTAGTTTTGTTGCCCACCTCTGTACCTTTTCCAGCTCTAAAATGTCCTTTTTATGAAGTGGTGTCTAAAATTGTACTCCATATTTCAAATGAGGGCGTACTAGAGATTTGTATAGTGGCAGAATTATATTTGCTTCCCTTGCTTCTATACCCTTCCTAATACATACTAATATTTTATTTGCCTTTGCAGCTGCTGCTTGGCTTTGAGCACTGTTACCTAGGTGGTTGTCCACAAGTACTCCCAAATCCCTTTCAATATCTGATACCCCTATGTTTGCTCCAAAAAGATTATAAATTGCATG
The DNA here is from genome assembly GCA_027410445.1 of Discoglossus pictus. Classification (NCBI taxonomy): domain Eukaryota; kingdom Metazoa; phylum Chordata; class Amphibia; order Anura; family Alytidae; genus Discoglossus; species Discoglossus pictus. The sequence continues at coordinate 105,409,970 of CM050168.1, read as the reverse complement.
GTTATTTTTCCTTCCCAGATGCATAACTTTACAATTATTCGTATTAAATCTCATCTCTAATTTAGATGCCCATTGCTCAATTTTATGTAAATCCCTTGTGTAAATTACCCTCCACAACTTTGTGTCATCAGCGAAAATGGAGACACTACTTTCCAGTCCCACCTCTAAGTCATTCATAAATATGTTAAAAAGGAGAGGGCCTAATACTGAACCCTGAGGAACCCCACTTACCACATTAGTCCAATCGAAGTATGTTCCATTTACAACAACCCTTTGCTTCCTGTCTTTTAGCCAGCACTCAATCCATGAGCAGATATTACTGCAATTCCTGTATCCCTTAGTTTGCACAATAGTCTCCCATGTGGCACTGTATAAAAAGTCTTTGCAAGATCCAATTAGACTACATCCGCTGAGTTGCCTTGATCCAAGTTTCTACTAACTTCCTCATATCTGCCCATATTACGATAGTCTTTTAGTGAATATAGTCTTTTAATGAATATTTTCAAAGCAGACTGCTACGACGGGACCAGCTTGCAGTCAGCATTGACCTGTGGCATCTGACGTCATCTGGAAGCGTCCTGGAACTCGTGTTTTGCAGGTGCTTCAACGGGACCTGAAAGTGATGGAGTGGACAATCCTTTTAAAGTCCAGGTAAATTAGTCATTGGTCTGAAATCTTAAATTTGTATAATCTTCTTTATCAACAGGTTCTCACAGACCAAAGACAATCCACAAAGAATCCCAACAATCCCAGCAGTGAGGCTCTCCTGACATGTAGACGCTGCTCTCTCAAGATGCGCCCAGTACAGAGCCCCATACATCTTTTGGGGGAATCCCACAATCTGATAGAATGGAGAAACACAAGACCCAATATTTAAGAAACACATTTACCTACCATGTATGAGACCATGAAGAATATTCTCCTGCTATTCATATTTTTCCTGTGTGTATATATATATATATATATATATATTGTGAGCATAAAGGTGGAATAGTGGTTGATGGGAGATACATCAGACCTGATTTGCTAGACAGCAACCAGAGGATTTCTCAGTTAAATGCCCCAGGGAGAGATGTTACAGTTTGCAATATGCATAGCTGATGCTCTGCAAAACATGGTATGGGTCCCTGGGGCGGAGTATTTGGAGAGCAGGGGGGGCCAATGCTCCAACAGCACTAGTTGCTGTATAACAGACCACAGCTTGGATCTGGTTTTTAAGAGTTAGCTAATTGGCACTCACCTGTAGCTACTCAATTAGCAGACAGGCCTTTAAAAGAAGAGAGCAGCCTGCTCCAAGGGGCAGAGGAAAAGACAGCTAGGAGAGGCTGCGCTTATTGCAAAGACATTGCTTTTGTTTGGGAAATTGGTAAGTGGGAAAGCCACCCAATTGCAGATAGCAAGTACTGTCTAGTAAGAGCTCAAGTAAGAGCAAGGGATTTTGTTTGTTTTGTTATTATTTAAAGTACCTGCTTTCAAACTGAATAAAAAAGGAAAACTGAGCTGAAGGTGTCCTGGACTTTGTATACCCTAGAAGGCTGTGGTTACTGCAAGATCGGTGACAATCCTACCTGTAAAAGAAGTGGTTTGTCACATATGGTGGAGAATGCGGGCACCCACGTAAGCCTGAGGGTAGAAGTCATTTAAAGCTCAACATGGAGGATGTTATCAAGGCTCTGATCCAATCCTCCTCTGTGCAACAGGAGACTAACAGGAGAGCTGCAGAAAACAGTGCAGCCCTGCAGCAACTGGTGCTGGCCCAGGCAGAGTGTGCTAAAGTCCTGGCCAAAACACAAATGGAGGGCACTGAGTCCTTGGTGAAACAGCTTGTTGTGACACAAGCGGAGATGTTTAAAGTAGCCCGTGAGGAGCAGCAAAAAGTCACCCAGGGACTACAACAGGTAATCCAAGCGATCTCTGGAAAACTGAATGGAGACCCTGATGGAAGATACCAGGGGCCAAAGGTGATTCGGGCGAGCCACTATCTTCAGAAAATGACCGCATCAGATGATGTTGAGGCGTACCTTCTGGCATTTGAGCGCACTGCTGAGAGGGACGGATGGCCGGCTGGTGAGTGGGCAAGCATACTGGCACCGTTCCTAAGTGGAGAGCCGCAGAAGGCATATTATGACCTAGAACCAGCCGATGCAAGTATCTACAGCAAATTGAAAGCTGAAATCTTGGCACGACTGGGTGTAACCTCTGCAGTACGTGCCCAAAGGTTCCACTCATGGTCATATTCTTCAGACAAAGCCGCACGTTCCCAAATGTTTGACCTCATACACCTTGCACGGAAATGGTTACAACCTGAAATCCATTCAGCTAGCCACATTGTGGAAACCTTAGTAATGGACCGGTTGTTGCGTGGTTTACCAGCTTCCCTGCGTCGCTGGGTCAGCCAAAGTGACCCCCATACAGCTGACCAACTGATTGCCTTGGTGGAAAGATATGCGGCTGCAGGAGAACTGCTATGTCCTACTTCACAGGCAAACCCTCGCAATCCTAAGCCCCAAGATTCTGCAAGACCGGGTAAGACTGTTCAAGGTTTAAGGGGGGCATCCAGGTCTAATAGGCCTGGGAAAGGAACTAATTGGTGGTCAGACTGTACTGTCAAATGTTTCAAGTGCAAAGAGGATGGTCATATGGCCAAAGACTGTCCATTTAAGGATGAACCTATGGAATGCAATATGGGCAAAAATGAGGGAACACGTTCATTTTTGCTCAGTTGTTATGGTATTGTTAACAATGACTATGATAATAACGCTCATAAATGCTGTGTAACTGTGAATGGAAAAATGTCTAAAGCATTACTTGATTCAGGTAGTATGGTTACGTTGGTAGCAGAGTCTATAATACCTTGTGTAAAACCTGATCATGGACAGAAAATAGGCATTATCTGTGTTCATGGTGATAAAAAGGAATACCCCACTGCGGAAGTAAATATTGGAACCCAGTATGGGAATTTAAAGTACCGAGTGGGTGTAGTACCTAGATTAGCCCATGAGGTAGTGATCGGTAGAGACTTTCCTCATTTTCTAAAATTATGGGCAGCTTTACAAAAGACAGACCAAAATTTATCAGAAATGAGTCAGTCTGTCGAGGATAATGTGTTCCCTTTTTCCGATATTGACTTGGGTTTTGACCACTGTGACGGAAAAATAAGGAAAAAGAAAAAATACTGCCCTAAACCAGTATTAATAGGAGATAACCCAGCTCAAACTAGTGAGGAGCCTACTAATAATGCAGACAAGGATAAGGACTTAATTGATATTGGAATTAGTCCAGGTAACTTTAAAAGCGCTCAGTGGGAAGATCCCACTTTAGTGACAGCTAGAAATGATATTAAAGTTGTAAACGGGGTTGTTAATCAGCCAGGAGGAGCACTGCCGTTCCCCTATTTTGAAGTACAAAATGACCTAATTTACCGTGTAGAAAAAAGGGATTCAGACATCATTAGGCAGCTGTTGGTTCCTCAGACTTACCAGAATATAGTGCTAAAGTTGGCTCACAGCCACATATTAGGGGGACACTTGGGAGTCGGAAAAACTAGAGAGAGAGTCCTTAGACGGTTTTACTGGCCTGGAGTGTTTGCTGCTATTACAAACTATTGCTCCTCATGTCCTGAGTGCCAGTACAGGGCTCCTTTCAAGACTTTTCGTAGTCCACTTGTACCCTTACCCATAATTGACGTGCCTTTTGAAAGGATCGCTATGGACTTAGTGGGGCCACTGGTAAAGTCCGCTAGGGGACACCAATATATATTAGTCATCTTGGACTATGCAACTCGCTATCCTGAGGCCATTCCCTTGCGTAATACCTCTGCAAAGCTAATAGCTAAGGAACTTATGTTGATGTTCAGTAGGGTGGGTATCCCTAAAGAAATACTGACAGACCAGGGGACCCCGTTCATGTCCAGAGTCACAAAAGAGTTGTGCAGGCTCTTGCAGGTTAAACATCTTAAGACCTCAGTATATCACCCACAGACTGATGGTTTAGTAGAGAGGTTCAACAAAACCCTTAAGAGTATGCTACGCAAGGTAATTGATGCAGATGGAAGAAATTGGGATTTTTTATTGCCATATCTACTGTTTTCCATTAGGGAAGTTCCACAGGCCTCCACGGGCTTCTCTCCTTTTGAATTATTATATGGAAGACATCCCAGGGGAATATTGGATATTGCTAAGGAGACCTGGGAACAGGAGACTACTCCTCACAGGAGTGTAATTGAGCATATAGCTCAAATGCAGGATAGAATGGCCACCATCATGCCTATTGTCAGGGAACACATGCTGGAAGTCCAGCAGGCTCAGAAAAACAGCTATAACCGTAATGCTAGAGTCAGAGTGTTCCAACCGGGAGACAGGGTATTGGTTCTGGTCCCTACTGTGGAGAATAAGTTCCTTGCGACTTGGCATGGACCCTATGAAATAATAGAGAAAGTGAGTGATGTCAATTATAAAGTCAGACAACCAGGAAGAAGAAAGCCTGAACAGTTGTATCATATAAATCTGTTAAAGCCATGGAAGGACAGGGAGGTCCTGGTTGCTTTAAAACCTTCAGAACCTCCTATAGTAGAGCCAGATGTGAACGTATCTAAGACTCTGTCTGTCCATCAAAAGCAAGAGGTCAGAGATTTCATCAGAAGAAATAGGGATGTTTTCTCGATAGTTCCAGGAAAGACTAAAGTGATTAAACATGACATAATAACCGAACCAGGGAAAAGAGTTAACCTCAAACCCTATAGAATTCCTGAGGCCCGGAGGGAGGTTATAAACTTAGAGGTTGAGAGCATGTTAAAACTTGGAGTCATTGAAGAATCCCAGAGTAACTGGAGTAGTCCTATTGTATTGGTGCCAAAACCTGATGGCACATGGAGGTTCTGCAATGACTACCGCAAGTTAAACGCCCTCTCAAAATTTGATGCTTACCCAATGCCAAGAGTTGATGAGTTAATAGAAAGACTGGGCAAAGCTCGTTATCTAACAACCTTGGATTTAACAAAGGGTTACTGGCAGGTCCCGCTCACTGAAAGAGCCAAAGAAAAGACAGCCTTTTCAACACCCAGTGGCCTGTTTCAGTACACTGTATTGCCATTTGGGTTACATGGGGCACCTGCCACATTCCAACGAATGATGGACAGAATTCTTAAACCTCATGTTCGTTATGCTGCAGCATACTTGGATGATGTCGTCATCCACAGTGCAGACTGGGAATCCCACCTCCCTAAAGTTCAAGCGGTACTTGATGCTATCCGCTCAGCAGGCTTAACTGCCAATCCTTCCAAGTGTACGATTGGTTTAGAGGAAGCTAAGTACTTAGGTTATTCTATTGGGAGGGGTTTGGTTAAACCACAGGAAGCCAAAGTAGAAGCCATACAAAAATGGCCACAGCCCCTTACAAAGAAACAAGTAAAGGCATTTTTGGGTTTAATTGGATATTATAGGCGGTTCATTCCAGATTTTGCTACCATTGCTGCACCCCTGACAGACCTTATTAAAGCAAAATCCCCAGTCATAGTTAAATGGTGCCCTGAGGCAGAAAAGGCTTTTAAGAGTCTGAAGGAAGCTATCTGTAGCCATCCTGTCTTAGTGACCCCAGATTTTTCCAGGGATTTTATAGTTCAGACAGATGCTTCTGATGTGGGCTTGGGGGCTGTTCTTTCACAGGAATACCAGGGTGAAGAACACCCTGTTTTCTTTTTGAGCAGAAAGTTAAACCCACATGAGAAGAACTACTCTATTGTTGAAAAAGAGTGTCTTGCTATTAAGTGGGCATTAGACTCTCTTAAATACTACCTACTAGGCAGAAGGTTTCGATTGATAACGGACCATGCTCCTCTGATGTGGATGTATCAGAACAGGGAAAGTAACTCCAGAGTAACCAGATGGTTTTTGAGTTTGCAATCTTTTAATTTCACTGTGGAACACAGGGCTGGTCTGCAACAAGGTAATGCTGATGGGCTTTCGAGGGTACACTCCCTGATTTCCATGGTCGCTCAAACCCTTGGGTATGAGCTGGGGGGGAGGATATGTGAGCATAAAGGTGGAATAGTGGTTGATGGGAGATACATCAGACCTGATTTGCTAGACAGCAACCAGAGGATTTCTCAGTTAAATGCCCCAGGGAGAGATGTTACAGTTTGCAATATGCATAGCTGATGCTCTGCAAAACATGGTATGGGTCCCTGGGGCGGAGTATTTGGAGAGCAGGGGGGGCCAATGCTCCAACAGCACTAGTTGCTGTATAACAGACCACAGCTTGGATCTGGTTTTTAAGAGTTAGCTAATTGGCACTCACCTGTAGCTACTCAATTAGCAGACAGGCCTTTAAAAGAAGAGAGCAGCCTGCTCCAAGGGGCAGAGGAAAAGACAGCTAGGAGAGGCTGCGCTTATTGCAAAGACATTGCTTTTGTTTGGGAAATTGGTAAGTGGGAAAGCCACCCAATTGCAGATAGCAAGTACTGTCTAGTAAGAGCTCAAGTAAGAGCAAGGGATTTTGTTTGTTTTGTTATTATTTAAAGTACCTGCTTTCAAACTGAATAAAAAAGGAAAACTGAGCTGAAGGTGTCCTGGACTTTGTATACCCTAGAAGGCTGTGGTTACTGCAAGATCGGTGACAATCCTACCTGTAAAAGAAGTGGTTTGTCACAATATATATATATATATATATAGACTGCCAAGTGCAGATACACGTTATGGCTCATATGATGGAAATCGATTCTTTTGCTCTTTGTTTAAACATTGTATCATCCAAACAATTTTTTTGTATCCTAAGGAGTTCCCCATAGGGTATAGATCTCTTTATTGGGGTGAAATGGGCACTTGTACTATGTAAAATGCTATTAGTAGCAGTTTTTTTTTACGATAGATATCAGTTAATAAGACTTTCTAAGACTCTCTTCGGACATTTTGCCAACAGTGGCAAAATATTTCTTCAATTATTAACAAACACACACATATTTTAAGAACAGATGATGTTCTGAGTACTTCATTGAAGCCAAGAATACCTATGGGATGGCGAAGAAGTAAATCACTGAAGGATAGATTGGTATCTAGTCATTATACCACTGGGTGAGCACATCTGTAACATTAAAAACAGCAGTAAAGACTTGGATGGTTTGCGCTTGTGAACAGCAATCTTTAAATCTGGCCACAGATTTTCTATTGGATTGAGATCTGGACTTTGACTAGGCCATTCCAACGCATTTACATGTTTCCCCTTAAACCACTCAAGTGTTGCTTTAGCTGTGTGTTTGGGGTCATTGTCCTGCTGGAAGATGAACCTATGTCCTAGCCTCAAATCACACGCAAAGTGGTACAGGTTTTGCTGAAGAATATCCCTGTATTTAGCACCATCCATCTTTCCCTCAACTCTGACCAGTTTCCCAGTCCCAGCTGCTGAAAAACATGGTGTTCTTTGGGTGATGTGATGGGTTTGCACCAGACATAGCTTTTCTTTGATGGCCGAAAAGTTCAATTTTAGTCTCATCAGACCAGAGCACCTTCCTCCATACATTTTGGGAGTCTCCCACATGCCTTTTCGCAAACTCAAATCATGCCATTTTGTTTTTTGCTGAAGGTAATAGATTTCTTCTGGCCACTCTGCCATAAAGCCCAACTCTATGGAGCATACAGCTTATTGTTGTCCTATGTACAGACACTCCAGTCTGTGGAACTCTGCAGCTCCTCCAGTGTTACCTTAGGTCTCTTTGCTGCCTTTCTAATTAATGCCCTTCTTGCCGGTCCGTGAGTTTTGGTGGGTGGCCGTCTCTTGGCAGGTTTGCTGTTGTGCCATGTTCTTTCCATTTGGTTATGATAGATTTGATGGTGCTTCTGGGGATCATCAAAGATTTAGAATTTTTTTTATAACTTAACCCTGTACCTCTCAACAACATTGACCCTTACATGTTTGGAGAGTTCCTTGGTATTCATGGCAATGTTTGGTTAGTGGAACCTCTTGGTTAGGTGTTGCAGCCACTGAGTCCTTTCAAAAAAGGTGTTAATATGTAATGACAGATCATGTGACACTTAGATTGCACACAGGTGGACATCATTTCACTAATTATGTGACTTCTAAAGGAAATTTATTGCACCAGAGCTTTTTATGGGCTTCGTAATAAAGGGGATGAATACATATGCACATGCCAATTTTCTGTTTTCTATTTCTAAAAAATAGTTTTATGTATATATTTTAGTCATTTCACTTCACCAACTTAGACTATTGTGTTCTGATCTATCACATAGAATTCAGATTATCAAAACATTGAACTTAAGGCTGTAATGAACATTTGTCTATTTCTATTTACATTTAGTGTATATAAAAGATGATAATCGTTATGAGTCTCTTTAGGATGACTTTGGTCATCATTATGATTTATATCTGTATCTTATTGAAAGGTTTTTGCATTAGACATTTTTATTTACTATTACTGAAATTTATAGTTCCATCATATGAGCAATAACGTGTATCTGCACTTGGCAGTCTCTATATATATATATATATATATATATATATATATATATATATATATATATGAGGAAAAATATGAATAGTAGGAGAATATTTATTCTTTATCATCTCATACATGGTAGGTGAATGTGTTTCTTAAATATTGAGTCTTGTGTTTCTCCATTCTATCAGATTGTGGGATCCCCCCGACAGATGTACGGGGTTGTGTACTGAGCGCATCTTGAGAGAGCGATGTCTTCATGTCAGGAGAGCCTCACTCCTGGGATTGTTGGGATTCCGTGTGCATTGTCTTTGGTCTGCGAGAACCTGTTGATAAAGAAGATTATACGACTTTAAGATTTCAGACCAATGGCTGACTTACCTGGACTTTAAAAGGATTGTCCACTCCATCACTGTCAAGTCCCATCGAAGCACCCGCGAAACGCCCATTGGCCCGTTCCAGGATGCTTCCAGATGACGTCAGACATCACAGGTCCATGCTGACTGCAAGCTGGTCTCGTCGTAGCAGCCTGCTTTGAATATATTTATTAAAAGACTATATTCACTAAAGGACTATCGTAATATTGGGCAACAGAATGATTCTAATTAAAAGATAAGTGTTTATTAGACCTATGGAAGCTGAGAATATTATTGGACTGTTAAACTATTATTATATTGTTGGTGAGCGATTTCGCTCTGCTGGTCACTATGTATATTCTGCCTAGTACAGATTAAGAGTTTTATCTAAAGAGTCTATATTATAGCAATTATATACTTATGTGATATATTGTATTATATTGATTGTTTGTTATATGCTGAAGTCAGCTATTACCATACTCTTTATTGATGTGTCAGTATGCCTTCTATCTTTTATAGACAGCATTATTGATTTTTCCAGCCTATAATAGGATCTAAATTTACATATATATAATCCTGTCTATTTTCACACATTTGGAGTGTTTCATTTATTTCCAAAGTATTGCACTACCCAGGTATGCGATTGGTGTTACCTTCCTATTAATCACTAAATAATTCATATATAATTCTTTCTATAGCACAAGTCACTTTTCTATATATATTTAAAAACTTTTTTCAACACCTAAAATTTTTCATATGCCTATCTGGGATTTTCGCAATACAATTTGAGAATTAAGTAATGTATTTATTTATAATCTTTATTAAGAAGATACCCTCAGCATGTTACCATCTAGAGTGTTATTGAAAACTATCTCTATTTATGCCAGGAAGCAAATGGTTTATTTTTTATTTTTTATTAACTGTAGTTTTCATTCTTATATTATATTTTAAAATAGTAATGAAATTTCCAACCTTGTCAGAGTGGTTGCTCCTCTAGAAATAGAGGGTCTCCTTTCCAGGTTCCAGGCTCCTATCATGACCGCCAAGCCCCGTCCCCCTCCTTGCCAAGATATGTGAATTGTGTGAATGCAAGGGTTGTCCCTCTCTACTTTCCAGCCACGGGCCCCAAACCTGCATGTACCAAGAAATAGAGTCTTCCAGTGTGTGAGTCATTTTTTTCATTTATTGCTATATAGATAATTTTGTTTTTAACCGTTAACAGATCAAGTTTTCAGACTTCCAGTTCTTTGCTATATGGCTCTTGGTAGCTAAATAGAAGAACTGTAGGAGCTTGTTGTGAGGGGGCGTAAGGGTTTTCGCCGGAATACCTAGTAGACACACCTCTAATTCCCCCTTACTGGTATGCAGAGCAACTCTGTGGTTGTGAAACAGCTCTCCATAGCTGTTGGACCTTGGGACAAAGCCACCAGATATGGATAATGGACCCGTAATCTGGCAGCCCCTAAGGCAGTATGGGCTTTCTGTTGTTTTCCACTTGGAAAGCTTTTTTGGTGTTATATATGTTTGGTGCAGTACCTTTACTGCAGTTTTCAGTAGATTCTGATTAAGGGACCCTCCATAAATGCCTTTCCAGGCAGTTTCCAATTTCTCCATATCCCAGATTTGATTCAAATCCTTCTCCCATTCCCTAACATAGTTGTCTATGGTGTTGCTGAGAAGAGAGTTGTAGATGTCATATATATGCCCCCTATTATTTCTTTAGAAAGAGGACATTTCTGACTGATTAGGAACAGCCCTTGAGCTTTATTAAAGAGTTCACAAAGTGTCTGAATTTACCGAATTTGTAATGTTCGCTTAGTGGGAGGTTGTGTTTATCCTTAATTATATCAAAAGTGAAAGGTTGTCCCTCTTCTATCCAGGCACCCAGTCTAGTTTTGTGTTTAAACATAGTAGTTTTATTGATTCTTGGGGGTCTGTCTTGCCAAATGAACCTAAAAACCTTACTCTGAAAACCAGTAACGGCTGGTAAACTTTCAAGTTGGAGGGGTGCCAGACCAAAACTTGGCTCCTCCCCTTACACAGACCCCACCCGTTTTAAACTCCTCCCCTGTTGTCACATTGACCTTTATATGCCCCACCCAATGACCTTATACTTGCTCCGCCCATTGAAATAGACTTCACCTACTGATTTTTTAATACTGTTTAAAAAACTCTAGAATCTTGGGATTCAAGCAAATAATAACATTTCTCTTCTGCATGAATGTAATGAAACTCCCCAACAGTTGACTCTCCTTCTCGGGGTGACTTCAAGTGTAGTAGTGTTTGGACCTGGGCATGATATAAAACAAGCAAACAAATCAGAGAGTGCAACACCCCAACCGTACTTAAAAACACTTATGAAACTATGCGAGACTAGGCCCCAACCATACCTAAAAAAAACATATTATACAAAGCGGGACTATATAGGCCACAACTGGACCTTAAAAACCCACATTGCACCAAGCAGGACCATATAGGCCCCAACCGTACCTTTAAAACCTTAAAATACCAAGCGGTACTATATAGGCCCCAACCGGACCTTGAAAACCCACATTACACCAAGCGGGACCATATAGGCCCCAACCGTACCTTAAAAACCCACATTACACCAAGCAGGACCATATAGGCCCCAACCGGACCTTTAAAACCTTAAAATACCAAGCGGTACTATATAGGCCCCAACCGGACCTTGAAAACCCACATTACACCAAGCGGGACCATATAGGCCCCAACCGTACCTTAAAAACCCACATTACACCAAGCAGGACCATATAGGCCCCAACCGGACCTTAAAAACACACATTACACCAAGTGGGACCATATAGGCCCCAACTGGACCTTTAAAATCTGAAAATACCAAACAGGACATATAGGCCCAAATTGGTCTTTAAAAACCCACATTACACCAAACGGGACCATATGGGCCCCAACCGGACCTTAAAAATCCACATTACACCAGACGGGACCATATAGGCCCAAACCCGACCTTCAAAACCCACATTACACTAAGCGGAACCATATAGGCCCCAACCGGACTTTTAAAACCTTAAAATACCAAGCAGCAATATATAGCCCCCACCGGTCCTCAAAAACCCACATTTCACCAAATGAGCCCATATAGGCCCCAAACAGACCTTTAGAAGCCTTAAAATATCAAGCGGGACTATATAGGCCCCAACCGGACCTTAAAACCCCACATTACACCAAGCGGACCATATAGACCCAACCTGACCTTAAAAACCCACATTACACCAAGCTGGACCATATAGGCCCAAACCAGACCTTTAAAACCTTAAAATACCAAGCAGGACTATATAGGCCCAAAACGGACTTAAAACCCCACATTACACCAAACAGGACTATATAGGCCCCAACCGGACCTTAAAAACCCACATTACACCAAGCGGGACCATATAGGCCCCAACCGGACCTTAAAAACCCACATTACAGCAAGTGGGACCATATAGGCCCCAACCGGACCTTAAAAACCCACATTATACCAAGCGGGACCATATAGGCCCTAACCGGACTTTTAAAATCTTAAAATACCAAGCAGCAATATATAGCCCCCACCGGTCCTCAAAACCCCACATTTCACCAAACAAGCCCATATAGGCCCCAACCGGACCTTTAGAAGCCTTAAAATATCAAGCGGGATTATATAGGCCCCAACCAGACTTTAAAACCCCAGATTACACCGAGCAGGACCATATAGGCCCCAACCAGACCTTAAAAACCCACATTACACCAAGCGGGACCATATAGGCCCAAACCAGACCTTTAAAACCTTAAAATACCAAAGCAGGACCATATAGGCCCCAAACGGACCTTTAAAACCTTAAATTACCAAGCAGAACTATATAGGCCCCAACCTGATCTTAAAAACCCACATTACACCAAGACAGACCATATATGCCCCAACCGGACCTTAAAAACCCACATTATACCAAACGAGACTATATAGGCCCCAACCGAACCTTTAAAACCTTAAAGTCCCAAACGGGACTATATAGGCCCCAACCGGACCTTAAAAACCCACATTACACCAAGCGGGACCATATAGGCCTCAACCGGACCTTAAAAACCTACATTACACCAAGCGGGACTATATAGGCCCCAACCGGACCTTCAATTCCTTAAAATACCAAGCGGGACTATATAGGCCCCAACCGGACCTTAAAAACCCACATTACACCAAGCGGGACCATATAGGCCCCAACCGGACCTTAAAAACCAACAGTACACCAAGCGGGACCATATAGGTCTTTAAAACCTTAAAATACCAAGCGGGACTACATAGGCCCAAACCAGACCTTTAAAACCTTATAATACCAAACGGTACTTTATAGGCCCCAACCAGACCTTTAAAACCTTAAAATCCCAAACGGGATCATATAGGCCCCAACCAAACCTTAAAAATACACATTACATAAAGCGGGACCATATAGGCCCCAACCAGACCTTAAAATCCCACATTTCACCAAGCGGGACTATATAGGCCCCAACCGGACTTTTAAAACCTTAAAATACCAAGCAGGAACATATAGGCCCAACTGGACCTTAAAAACCCACATTACACCAAGCTGGACCATATAGGCCCCAACTGGACCTATAAAACCTTAAAATACCAAGCAGGACTATATAGGCCCAAACTGGACCATAAAAACCCACATTACACCAAACGGGACTATATAGGCCCCAATCAGACCTTTAAAACCCACATTACATCAATCGGGACCGTATAGGCCACAACTGGATTTTAAAACCCACATTACACCAAACGGGACCATATAGGCCCAAACCAGACCTTAAATACCCACATTACACCAATCGGGACCATATAGGCCCCAACCGGACCTTAAAAACCCACATTACACCAAGCAGGACCATTGCAAGCCTCTCCCCCCCCCTCCCCCTCTACCTCCCACCCTCTACTTTACTGGCCTTGCGTTGAGTGCTCATCACACGCCTTGCTCATTGCGAACCTCTCCACTCTTCCTCTGTGTCTCTTCCCCCCTCTCCGTGTCTATTCCTCCCTCCTCTGTATCTCTTCCCCTGTGTCCCCCTCCTCTGTGTCTCTTCCCCCTCCCTCCCTTGTGTTTCCTTCCTCCCTCTCCCCCTCCTCTGTGTTTCTTCCCCCCACCCTCCCTTGTGTTTCTTTCCCCCATCTCCTCCCCTCTGTGTCTCTTCCCCCTCCCTCCCTTGTGTTTCCTTCCCCCATTTCTCTTCTCTGTGTCTCCCCCCTCTCCCTCCCATGTGTCTCTTCTCCCCTCTGTGTCTTCCCCCACCTCCCTCCCCTGTGTCTCGCCCGTTTCTCTTCCCCTGTGTCTCTCACCCCCTTTGTGTCTCTCCCACATATCCCTCCCCTGTGCCTCTTCCCCCCTCCGTGTCTCTTCCCCATCTCCCTCTCCTGTGTCTCTTCCCCCCTCTGTGTCTCTCCGACATCTCCCTCCCCTGTGTCTCTTCCCCCCTCTGTGTCTCCCCCCATCTCCCTCCCCTGTATCTCTTCCCCCCTCTGTGTCTCTCCCCCATCTCCCTCCCCTGTGCCTCCCCCCTGTGTCTCTCCCTAATCTCCCTCCCCTGTGTATCCCCCCCCCCTCCTCTCCCTCCTTTGTGTCTATAGGAATTCCATTTAGTGAACAAGAGAAGCCTCCACTATACAGAGTACAGAGACACATAATACATATACAGATATATATATATATATATATATATATATATATATATATATATATATATATATATATATATATATATATATAAGAATTGTGTTATTGCTGGTACTGCAGTGGTGGTGCAGTCGGTTAGAGCTCTGTGCTTCCACAGCTCCCCTGTGTCTCTCCCCCCCTCCTCTGTGTCTCTTCCCCCTCTCACTTCCCTGTGTCCCTCCCCCCTCTCTTTCTCCTGTGTCTCACCCCCCCCTCTGTGTCCTCCCGCCCCTCCCCTGTGTGTCTACCCCCCTCCTCTCCCACCCCTGTGTTAAGTACAAGTCGAGAACAATTTCAAACAGTTCAAAGGATTGAGGGCCCTGTTATTGAGCTTTCAATCAGACATAAACAGTGCTTTCCCTGAAGCACCTATCGAAATTGAAAACATGCAAACTTACATTCTAAAGGGTGTGGGTGGTGTACAGGAGAGTGATAGATTAATAGAGCATGTAAAGGCTAAAGATGACAGGCTTCTTTGAAGAGATGCATTTTTAAAGAGATTTTGAAGGATTTGAGGCATGAGGATAATCTAGTGGAGCGAGGCAAGGAGTCCAAATTATAGGGGCAGCAAGAGAAAAGTCCTGTAGGCGGGAGTGAGAGGAGGTGATGAGAGAGGAGGAGAGAAGCCATTAGCAGAGCGAAGAGTGCGGGTGGGAGCGTATTTTGAGATGAGAGCAGAGATGTGGGAGGGTGCATTATTGTGGAGGGCTCTATATGTTAGGGTCATAATTTTGAATTTTATTCTGGAGGCTATGTGAAGCCAGTGGAGTGCCTGACAGAGTGGTGCTGCAGACACAGTGCGTTGATTTTGGTAAATGAGTCTAGCGGATTCGTTAAATATGGATTGGAGTGGTGAGAGATGGATGATAGGAAGACCAGCTAGGAGAGAGTTCCAGTAGTCAAGACGAGATATGATGAGAGAGCGAATTAGAATTTTTGTTGTGTTTTTTGGAGATATTTTTTAGGTGAAAGTGACAAGATTTTGAGAGTGAATGAATGTGAGGAATGAAAGAGAGGGCATCTGCATATAGATGATACTGAAAAAATATTGAATTAGGGCATCGAGGGAGGATGTGTAGATGGAGCAAAGAAGGGGGCCTAGGACTGAACTTTGGGGCACACCGACAGATGGCGAGGGGAAGAAGAGACGCCAGAGAAGGAGACACTAAATGTTCTATTTTCTAGATAGGATATGAACCAAGAGAGAGCAGTGTCACGGATGCCTAGGGAGCAGAGAATTTGGATAAGAAGAGAGTGATCAACTGTGTCAACGGCAGCAGAGAGATCCAGGAGAATTCGGATAGAGAAATTACCCTTTGACTTGGTGATTAGCAGGTCATTAGTAACTTTTGTCAGTATAGGTTACTGTGTAATCCAGGTGTAGAGAGTCACCCTCTAGGAAACCTAAGCTGGTCTCCTCTTTAAAAATACTGAAATAAAATGTAGAGGGCTTAAACATTTCTGTTAAGAGAAAAAAAAGACTTAAATTACTTTATATGCCATAACTCAGAAAAAATGCCACAAGACGCAGTAAAAGATGCCACAAGACACCTTAGAGTCGCCATACACTTATGAGTCGAGAAGTAGTGATTGTTTTACCTAAATAGCTGTTCTGTACCGTACCTGAGAAAATAATAGACCCAGAGGGAAGATATATTGTTATAAAAACGGTTAAATTAATTAAATACAATATTATTATTCATAATCATATTAATTATGATTATAATAATTATTCTAATCTCATCCTATGAGATTCCTGTTTTGTACAGTTACTCTCATCTCAGCAAGGGAATGGCTATCTAAGTCTCTGTTCCCTGTGACTAACCTAGATACAGCTCTCAGCCTGTCCCCTTCTGTACCCCATTTGTGTTCTTTAAACTAATCTCTTTTGCTATCATTTGGACCACTAACTGGGGCCTCTAATCTAGATGCCAGACCTCCTGGAAGCCACAATTTTAACATAACACATGCCTCTTTAGGAGAAAGCATGTACTGCTTCACAGATGACTCAAAATTAGACATATTGGACAACACATCTATCTTTGCATCATATTGTGGGAATAATGGTTTAAACTTTATTGTTTCACTATTTTATCTCGGTCTTGCTGTCTGATTATTGCAGATGCCTGTGATGTTACAGAATTCCTCTCTCTATTTCTCTCACATGGTGTTGAATGTGAAGCATCTGGTACTTGACTTAAACTTAGTGGGTGAGATCTTACTATGTGAGGGGTTAAGTCTGGTAAAGTCCTACTAACATCAGAACTATCCCTTACATACTTTCTTTCTCTTACTTGTTGCTCTTCATCTACAAGATGTAATCCACCCTCTTCCTCTGATGTACACGCTGGCTCATTACTATCAATTACTGCAATTGGATGTTGTTGATCAGATAAACATGCTCTGAGTGAGGCTACCAATTGCCCCCTTGCATGATAATTATCCTCTAAAGTATCCCATAATCTGCACTTATGCCACATTTTGGACAACAGTCTGTTTCTTGACTAGTCTCTGTAACTGCTGCAACTGGAATACTCCCCATTATAGCCATATTCATCTGGTTCTTAATACACATTAACAATTTCATACAGTTCTGTAACTTATTTCTCTCCTTGGTTAAACACCATTTTTTCTTATCAATTTGCTTATTTTGCTTTTCACACTGTAACCATAAATCATGTATTCTGCTAAGCATACTTTCATTTTTAACAATCACTGGTTCAAAATCGCTACATTCAGCATATTTAGCAATTATCTCCATTACTTACACTTTGATGTGTCTTCAGCACGGTCCCTAATCAAAGAAGGTGTGAGCCCCAAATTGATGTCTCCGCCTGGATACCAATGGATCCCCAGAAAGGACGTCCGTCTTACTCCAATTGCGTCTCACTCTGTTATGCCTGGATCCCAAAAACCAAAAACGTTGTGGCCAACGACTTTCTTCGTAGAAAACGCTTGACAATATCACCAATTATCACAGGTTAAATTTTTCGTCCGCTAAGTTAACTTGTAACATCAAAGAGACTTTGGATTAAATCCCCCCCAAATGCAAGTGAATGTACACGGTAAGAAAAATAGGCAGACTCCACATTAACTGTTATAAAAATGGTTAAATTAATTAATTACAATATTATTATTCATAATCATATTAATTATGATTATAATAATTATTCTAATCTCATCCTATGAGATTCCTGTTTTCTACGGATAAACAAATAAATAAATATATATTCAAGAGGCGTTACAGATTTATGGTTACTAAATGTGCATTTATTAGAACACAATAATTAATACAAATACATTAATAATATATGATAATACTATGGAAACAACATCTCTTAACTTAGCAGAAAGGCATTCTAACACTACCAATTATGTCCATGTGTGTGTATGAAGTATGATACTTTACCAGGCCTTCACAGTGTAGTGAAGATAGAAGAGCTCCAGAGAGTTGTAGATTGTAATAGAGCCAAGAATAAAGAGGGTTTGCCTATGTTTTATATGGCCTTATATACCCTATATTTAAATCTCACCCGCATACTCATATCCTAGCTCTCATTGGTCAATTAGGTCACATGTCCTTCACAAAGTCCCCTCACTGGTCAGCTGTCCACACAAAGGATTCCTTCAGCCACAGTAAAACTAGACATATCCGGTTCTCAAAGTTACACACACCCATGCGTTCAAGAATACCATATATGGTCTTCTCCTAATTCTCTGGATAAAACTGTGCTTAGTGAAATCCAGCGCCATCATGTGGTTATTTGGCAAATCCATCCACTACTCAGAGTGTACCCTCCAAGTGAATGAGGAAAATAACGAATATAGATAGCCTTTCAGCCTTATATTAATGCTGGTAATTATTCCTTACTTCTAACGCTAGGTGTGTGTTACATATATGTTTTAAAATTTAAAATGAATGATAAAAATATTAAATTTTTAAAAAATATATGCACCCAACTGAATAATGTATTCCAGCAAGACTGGGTGGATGCTCATTTAATATTGAGTGGTGGTCACACTGTTGCATAGATCAGACTTCAAGAGAGGTAATATTCATGCCACCAAACACCATACAATTTCTTGTAACTCACTTCTGTCTAACTTACATCTGGTGTCGTATACACCCAACAGACAAATGTAACTTTTTACTCCCACTCCCACACAAAATTCATTCTGATGTATTGATTATCTTCTTGTTATCATATACCCTTAGCCACTGGGTTGGATTTTGTTGAATCCAAAATATACATATCTCAGATTATGTACTTGTATAAGACGGTACCTTTATATATTTGGAGATTTAACATTTTTGATACACGTCTGATTGGTTTCAGCTTTACCTTGAAACTAAATGAAACATGTTTTAGAAAACATTGACAATCCAAATTTATTGAAGCTGATGGCAGAGGCAGTCAGGCAAGGATCCATATCACATATTCAAAAATGACAAAAGCATAGGAACTCCTAGCTCTTAATAAATACTCAATTCTTATTTAATAATATTATTTCAGTAAGTCTGGCCAGTAAGTCTGCCCAGGTTGGGCAACTCTCTTCCTCTGATTGGCTAAAAATACTGGGTGCTCAGCCAATCAGGGAAAGGCCGATGTAGGCCACCACCCCATTGGCCCGCCTTATAGTGTGTGCAATTCAAACCCATGTTGTCCTGCTATACCTCCTGATTGGTTCCCCACGAGTCAATCACAAAATACCCTTAATGGGCCCCTGTTCCTATTGTTTTTTTTCCCATTCAGGTTTTAAGTTGCTAAATCACTGGGATGAATCTCATGACTGGACTGTTAATCTGGATGGTTATAACCTATTTAGGAAAGATAGGGGAAATGGTAAAAGAGGAGGAGGGATCTGTCTTTATGTTAAGCCTGAATTTAAGCCTATAGTCAGAGAAGATATTTAAGCTGGCACTAACGGCATCATTGAATCTTTGTGGGTTGAGCTAAATAGTAGAGGAGCTAATTCTAAACGCATATTGGTGGGAGTATGCTATAAACCCCCAAATATAGCTGAAAGTGAGGAAATACAATTATTGTTACAGATTGGAAATGCAGCTAAGCATGGGCAAGTTCTAATAATGGGAGCATTAGTTACCCTGAAATAAACTGGATAAATGAGACCAGCAGCTCACCTAAGGGGAGCAGGTTCTTGAGTACACTCAGGGATCATTATCTGGCCCAGGTAATACAAGAACCTACTAGAAATGGGGCCATCTTGGATTTAGTCATCACAAGTAATATTGATATAATATCAAATGTAAAAATAGGGGAACCCTTGGGGAACAGTGATCACAACACAGTCTCATTTGAGATTGAATACAAAAAACAGAGTTGTAAGGGGCCAACAAAAACTCTAAATTTTAAAAGGGCTAACTTTAATGGGCTACGGGCAGCAATACAACATATACAGCCTTATTAAATTGTGATTCGGTAAATTTAAAAGAGCTCTATTTAAGCACACAGCATATTTTATTTACAGAAGTTTTTAGTTAGTGAAGACCTGGCTTTTGGATAGAAGTTCACTAACTAAAAACTTTGGAAAAAATAATATGCTGTGTGCTTAAATAGAGCCATTTTAAATTTACTGAATCGCAATTTAATAAGGCTGATAGACTGGGACAAAGAACTTACAGGGAAGAATACTGAAAATAAATGGACAACATTCAAATCCTTACTAAATAAACATACTCATCAGCATGTATCATGTGGAAACATGCATTTAAATTATACAAGAAGGAGGGAACAGAGGTAGCTTTATGTGACTATAAGGAAATCAACAAGTCTTGCAAAAGGGCTAAAATAGAAAATGAGAAGTCAGATGCAATGGAAAGTAAGACTAACCCTAAAATATTTTTTAAATATATTAATGGGAAGAAGGCCAGGAAGGAATCAATAGGACCATTACAATGTGACATCTGATAATTAGTGACCAGGAAAAGGCAGATGAGCTAAATAGGTTCTTTTCTTCGGTATACACAAGGGAGGTACCAGTGGTTGGGACACCGCAACATAATGGAGCTACACTACCTTTACTAAATAATTGGTTAACGCAGGAAGTAATACAAAAGAGGTTGGAGAAAATAAATGTTAATAAAGCCCCAGGTCCTGATGGAATACATCCAAGGGTACTGAGGGAGCTGGGTTCTGTAATAGCCAAACCATTATATCTAATCTTTCAAGACTCACTCACTACAGGGTCTCTACCAGATGACTGGAGAAAAGCAGAGGTGATACCTATATTTAAGAAGGGATCTAGAGCAAATCCGGGGAATTATAGACCAGTGAGCCTCACTTCTGTAGTTGGGAAGCTTTTAAAAGGGTTAATAAGGGACAGAATACAAGAATATGTCTATTTGAACAGGATCATAGGTAGCAGTCAACACAGATTTATGAAGGATAGGTCGTGTCAGACCAATCTAATTAGTTTTTATGAGGAGGTTAGTAGGAATCTGGATCAGGGCAACTCGGTGGATGTAGTCTTTTTAGATTTTTCAAAGGCATTTGATACAGTGCCACATGGAAGACTAGTGAGCAAACTAAGGGATACAGGAATTGCAGTAAATATCTGCTCATGGATCGAGAGCTGCCTAGAAGACAGGAAGCAAAGGGTTGTTCTGAATGGAACATACTCCGATTGGTCTAATGTGATAAGTGGGGTTCCTCAAGGTTCAGTATTAGGTCCTCTCCTTTTTAACATATTTATTAATGACATTGAAGTAGGACTCGAATGTAGTGTCTCCATTTTTGCTGATGACACTAAGTTGTGCAAGGTAATAAAATCAGATAATGATGTACTTTCCCTACAAAATGATTTGCATAAATTAGAGAAATGGGCGGCTAAATGGCAGATGAGATTTAATACAAATAAATGTAAGGTTATGCATTTAGGAAGGAACAATAGCCAAGCAATCTATAATCTTAATGGAGCAAATCTAGGGGTATCAGATATAGAAAGGGATTTGGGAGTACTAGTGGACAACCACCTAGGTAACAGCGCTCAAAGCCAAGCAGCGGCTGCAAAGGCAAATAAAATATTAGCATGTATTAGGAAGGGTATAGAAGCCAGGGAAGAAGATATAATTCTGCCACTATACAAATCTCTAGTACGTCCTCATTTGGAATATGGAGTACAATTTTGGGCACCACCTCATAAAAAAGACATTTTAAAGCTGGAAAAAGTACAGAGATGGGCTACAAAACTAATAAGGGGAATGGAGGGGCTAAGTTATGAAGAAAGACTAACAAAATTAAACCTTTTTTCGCTAGAAAAAAGGCGTCTAAGAGGAGATATGATTACGTTATATAAATACATCCAGGGTCAATATAAGGCTTTGTCAAGTGAACTTTTTGTAGCAAGAGATTTTCAACTGACAAGAGGACATCCTTTGAGGTTAGAGGAAAAAAGATTTCACCTTAAACAATGAAAAGGGTTCTTCACAGTTAGGGTGGTTAAACTGTGTAATTCTCTACCAATGGAGGTGGTGACAGCGAATTCGATAGACAACTTCAAAAAGGGGTTATATATATTTTTGAATAAAGAGGGCATTCAAGGCTATCTTAGATAACTAGCAAAGGAATATTGATCCAGGGAGAAATTTGATCGCCAGTTTCTGGGGTCAGGAAGGAATTTTGCTTTTTTTTTTCCCTTATGAGACAATTGGCAAAGTTTCAATGTTTGCCTTCCTCTGGATCAAATAACAATTAACAAATAATAATAAATACTCCACATTAAAAAGATCAATAGAGATCTAAAAAGGTTGAACTTGATGGACTAACTCCTTATTCATCCTCCAATACTATACTATTAATAATTATTTAATCAATAATTTAATTAATAACTATTCCGCATATTGCAGATCAGAGGAGATCTTAACAGGTTGAGCTTGATGGACTGAGAGTCTTTTTTCAGCCTTGGTTACTATGTAACTGATTTTAGTTCATGTTTTACCATTCCCTTATATTCAGCCCTATGATTGTTCTAACTTTCCCCAATAAAGTGACACTCTTTCAGGAAACATATTCACAGGACATACAGAGCTCCTTATCTTAAATGTAAACCTCCCAGTAGGAGTAGACTGCATGTAGACATGTCTGTATCGGGACCCATCACTGTTTTACCCTGTTTTATGGTTATTTAATTCTTGGTTAAAATATGATCCTACTATTATACTGTATGTATGTTGGTTTATGCTCTGCAGAATATTAGCCCAGACTATTGCAGACCTTGGCATAATAGATAATCCTATTACAGAGACTCCTCATAAGATAAGGAAGTCTATTGTATAAAGTGTTTTCATTCTCAGACATAAGAACAAAGAAGGATGATCTAATCAATGTCTGATTGTATCAAAGTTGCCAGGTAGCCTCAGGGAGGTGTGACCCACCTATTGTCCCTTTATGTGTATTGTGTGGCCAAATATGGGCATGTGTATTACCTGTGGCCAAAGAGATGTATATATATTTCTGCATATAACAAAATAAAGGCAGTATTTCTTTGACTCCCAAATTGAGTGTCGTCCAATATGGGAGGTCGGGGATGGTGAGACTGTAGTGCTTCTTGGATATTTTACCGTATACCATCGGAGATATTGGACTGCGTGTTCCAACTCCGTTACATTCGGTGGCAAGTGGCGGAATTGTTCCCACGGTCAGAAGGACAGCTACAGGAGACACCATTCCGTGGAGTACAAATTGAGGGCAACGCTAGTATCCGTACAGCGCCCCTGGCTACAGCAGGATTGAACCGGCTAGTTTTCGGACAGCGTTCCATGATGAGGAGGAGGAGGCGGCCGCGGACTACAGGGATGCAGACAGAAAGGAACTCATGGAGGGAGACCGGGCAGCGGCTACAGTACCTCTTACGGACAGCATACAGACTGAGTTTGGAAGAGAACTCCAAAGCAGACTGGCCTTTTCCCCAGGTACTCTTCCCATAAGAACCTTGGAATGGTTAATGATAGATGTCCACCAATACATAATGGAAAAGCAGCGGGCACGGGAGCGGTCCATCTTGGGAGCTGCTAACCCACCTCCCACTATTAACCCCCCCCAGCACTGCGTCCGGGTGGTGGGAACTACCAAACACCTCCACGGTACATCAGGTGCCACACGTGTAACCAGCAGGGCCACATGCAGAGAGACTGTCCCAGAAACAGAAACCGCTCCACGTGGAATACTCCAACCAATTCCCCTCCCCAGAGACAGTGTGTATCCCAGGGAGCAGAAGGTGCCGTCCTTCTGCCCCAGCGGCAGTGTGTACCCCAGGGGGCCGAAGGTGTCGTCCTTCCCCCCCAGCGGCAGTGTGTATCCCAGGGAGCAGAAAGTGCCGTCCTTCCTCCCCAGCGGCAGTGTGTACCCCAGGGAGCTGAAGGTGTCGTCCTTCCTCCCCAGCGGCAGTGTGTACCCCAGGGGGCCGAAGGTGTCATCCCTCACAACCAGCGGCAGTATGTATCCCAGGGAGCAGAAGGTGCCGTCCGTCCCCCCCAGTGGCAGTGTGTACCCCAGGGAGCAGAAGGTGCCGTCCTTCCTCCCCAGCGGCAGTGTGTACCCCAGGGGGCCGAAGGTGTCGTCCTTCTCCCCCAGCGGCAGTGTGTATCCCAGGGAGCAGAAGGTGCCGTCCTTCCTCCCCAGCGGCAGTGTGTACCCCAGGGAGCAGAAGGTGCCGTCCTTCCTCCCCAGCGGCAGTGTGTACCCCAGGGGGCCGAAGGTGTCGTCCTTCCCCCCCAGCGGCAGTGTGTATCCCAGGGAGCAGAAGGT
This sequence comes from Discoglossus pictus, assembly GCA_027410445.1. NCBI lineage: Eukaryota > Metazoa > Chordata > Amphibia > Anura > Alytidae > Discoglossus > Discoglossus pictus. The sequence goes on along the minus strand of CM050168.1, from coordinate 105,385,693 downwards.
GCCGTCCTTCCTCCCCAGCGGCAGTGTGTACCCCAGGGAGCTGAAGGTGCAGTCCTTCCTCCCCAGCGGCAGTGTGTACCCCAGGGGGCCGAAGGTGTCATCCTGCCCACCCCCCAGCGGCAGTGGGTATCCCAGGGAGCAGAAGGTGCCGTCTGTCCCCCCCAGTGGCAGTGTGTATCCCAGGGAGCAGAAGGTGCCGTCCTTCCTACCCAGCGGCAGTGTGTACCCCAGGGAGCTGAAGGTGTCGTCCTTCCTCCCCAGCGGCAGTGTGTACCCCACGGGGCCGAAGGTGTCATCCTTCCCACCCCCCAGCGGCAGTGGGTATCCCAGGGAGCAGAAGGTGCCGTCTGTCCCCCCCAGCGGCAGTGTGTACCCCAGGGGGCCGAAGGTGTCGTCCTTCCCCTCCAGCGGCAGTGTGAACCCCAGGGAGCTGAAGGTGTCGCCCTCTCCCCCCAGCGACAGCTTACCCTAACAAGGGGAGACACCAATCTCCCAGACGGCGCAGATGGGACCGTGGTCACTGTGCCTGACCTACCGGGATGCTGGACAGCCTGTCCAGATCCCCAACTACTCTCACTGGGACAACCGGAGGAGGGGGTAAGTACAAATTCCCCTCCCCAGCTAACTCCTAATGTGGCCCCAGGGTTAACAGAGGAAATGTTAACCCCCACTGACCCCCACCTTTCCCTGGCTACTGAGCCGGAATATGTCCCAAGTACCCCAGCAGAAAAGCTGACAGCGGGGCAGAGTGCAGTCGGCCTCTGCCCTCCCTTTGTCCCTTGTACAGAGCAGAATGTCCTGCAGGTTATACCAGCAGAAGAGCTGGCATCAGGGCAGAGTGCCACTGGCCTCTGCCCCTCAAGTCCCCTCAGCGTTTTGCCCCATCACCACAGCGAAATATCCAGGTGCCTGGTTAGACTTCCACCCAAAGGGGAGATGTGTGACGAAGTGCCCTTCGCCACTTTGGCTTGGAGAGGACTGTTTGCCAGCCTCCTGCCCTGCGACTATGGCCCTGGTACATATTGCCCTTTGGAACCAGTGTTCGGCCATACCAGAGTGTATGTCACTCATTCTGTCTCTTTACATACAGGGGGTCATTCTGTACTTGCCCTGTGGGAGCGGTGATACCCCAGATAGCTATGCCATGGAGCCCATTCATATGATGAAAGACTATGGGAAAGACTTTAGCTACATGGCAATTGAACTGTGTGAAGAGGATCTGAGCGCTATTCGGTAGTTTTGTGAGCTCAGATCCCAGCTATCTGGGGATATGTGAAATGTGAGTAAATGTGAATTGCAGTAATGCTGATGGGTTGTCAAACTAGAGAATTGACCAACAAATACTTTTGTCCGGACATCCCCAGGCCGATCCGTCGGGATCAGACCGTGTATGCCGGCTTATGGTCACGGGGGAGGTGTGTAGCGGAACCCATCACTGTTTTACCCTGTTTTATGATTATTTAATTCTTGGTTAAAATATGATCACATTGCTGTACTGTAGATATGTTGTTTTATGTTCTACAGAATATATTGGCTCAGAATATTAGCCAGACTTTTGCAGACCTAGGCTAATAGATTATCCTGTTACAGAGATTCAAGAGATAAGAAAGTTGTAAAGGATCCTTGCATTTTCCAAAGTGTTTTCATTCTCAGATAAGAACAAAGAAGTGTAATTGAATCAATGTCTGATTGTATCAAAGTTGCCAGGGAGGTGTGACCCCCCTATTGTTCTCTTTATGTGTATTGTGTGTGGCCAAATATGGGCATGGGTATTACCTGTGGCCAAAGAGATGTATATATATTTCTGCAATAACAAAATAAAGTCAGTATTCATTTGACTCCCAAATTGTGTGTCGTCCAATATGGGAGGTCGGGGAAGGTGAAACTTTAGTGCCTCTTGGGTATTTTATCGTATACCAGCGGAGATTTTGAACTGCGTGTTCCTGCTCCTATACACCCTTTTTGAAGTTGTCTATCGAATTCGCTGTCACCACCTCCTTTGGTAGAGAATTCCACAGTTTAACCACCCTAACTGTGAAGAACCCTTTTCTTTGTTTAAGGTGAAATCTTTTTTCCTCTAACCTCAAAGGATGTCCTCTTGTCAGTTGATAATCTCTTGCTACAAAAAGTTAACTTGACAAAGCCTTATATTGACCCTGGATGTATTTATATAACGTAATCATATCTCCTCTTAGACGCCTTTTTTCTAGCGAAAATACGTTTAATTTTGTTAGTCTTTCTTCATAACTTAGCCCCTCCATTCCCCTTATTAGTTTTGTAGCCCTTCTCTGTACTTTTTCCAGCTCTAAAATGTCTTTTTTATGAGGTGGTGCCCAAAATTGTACTCCATATTCCAAATGAGGTCGTACTAGAGATTTGTATAGTGGCAGAATTATATCTTCTTCCCTGGCTTCTATACCCTTCCTAATACATGCTAATATTTTATTTGCCTTTGCAGCTGCTGCTTGGCTTTGAGCGCTGTTACCTAGGTGGTTGTCCACTAGTACTCCCAAATCCCTTTCAATATCTGATACCCCTAGATTTGCTCCATTAAGATTATAGATTGCTTGGCTATTGTTCCTTCCCAAATGCATAACCTTACATTTATTTGTATTAAATCTCATCTGCCATTTAGCCGCCCATTTCTCTAATTTATGCAAATCCTTTTGTAGGGAAAGTACATCATTATCTGATTTTATTACCTTGCACAACTTAGTGTCATCAGCAAAAATGGAGACACTACATTCGAGTCCTACCTCAACGTCATTAATAAATATGTTAAAAAGGAGAACCTTGAGGAACCCCACTTATCACATTAGACCAATCGGAGTATGTTCCATTTACAACAACCCTTTGCTTCCTATCTTTTAGCCAGCTCTCGATCCATGAGCAGATATTTACTGCAATTCCTGTATCCCTTAGTTTGCACACTAGTCTTCCATGTGGCACTGTATCAAATGCCTTTGAAAAATCTAAAAAGACTACATCCACTGAGTTGCCCTGATCCAAGTTCCTACTAACCTCCTCATAAAAACTAATTAGATTGGTCTGACACGACCTATCCTTCATAAATCCATGTTGACTGCTACCTATGATCCTGTTCAAATATACATATTCTTGTATTCTGTCCCTTATTAAACCTTCTAAAAGTTTCCCAACTACAGAAGTGAGGCTCACTGGTCTATAATTCCCCGGATTTGCTCTAGATCACTTCTTAAATATAGGTATCACCTCTGCTTTTCTCCAGTCATCTGGTAGAGACCCTGTAGTGAGTGAGTCTTGAAAGATTAGATATAATGGTTTGGCTATTACAGAACCCAGCTCCCTCAGTACCCTTGGATGTATTCCATCAGGACATTTATTTTCTCCAACCTCTTTTGTATTTCTTCCTGCGTTAACCAATTATTTAGTAAAGGTAGTGTAGCCCCATTATGTTGCGGTGTCCCAACCACTGGTACCTCCCTTGTGTAAACCGACGAAAAGAACCTATTTAGCTCATCTGCCTTTTCCTGGTCACTAATTATCAGATTGCCTGTGTCACATTGTAATGGTCCTATCGATTCCTTCCTGGCCTTATTCCCATTAATATATTTAAAACATATTTTAGGGTTAGTTTTACTTTCCATTGCAACTGACTTCTCATTTTCTATTTTAGCCAGTCTAATAGCCCTTTTGCAAGACTTGTTGATTTCCTTATAGTCACATAAAGCTGCCTCTGTTCCCTCCTTCTTGTATAATTTAAATGCATGTTTCTTTTTCCTCATCATGATCTTTAAGTCATTGTTAAGCCACATGGGATGTGATTTACTCCTATTCATTTTATTTCCACATGGTACATGCTGATGAGTATGTTTATTTAGTAAGGATTTGAATGTTGTCCATTTATTTTCAGTATTCTTCCCTGTAAGTTCTTTGTCCCAGTCTATATGTTGTATTGCTGCCCGTAGCCCATTAAAGTTAGCCCTTTTAAAATTTAGAGTTTTTGTTGGCCCCTTACAACTCTGTTTTTTGTATTTAATCTCAAATGAGACTGTGTTGTGATCACTGTTCCCCAAGGGTTTCCCTATTATTACATTTGATATTATATCAATATTACTTGTGATGACTAAATCCAAGATGGCCCCATTTCTAGTAGGTTCTTGTATTACCTGGGCCAGATAATGATCCCTGAGTGTACTCAAGAACCTGCTCCCCTTAGCTGAGCTGCTGGTCTCGTTTATCCAGTTTATATCAGGGTAATTAAAGTCTCCCATTATTAGAACTTGCCCATGCTTAGCTGCATTTCCAATCTGTAACAATAATTGTATTTCCTCACTTTCAGCTATATTTGGGGGTTTATAGCATACTCCCACCAATATGCGTTTCGAATTAGCTCCTCCACTATTTAGCTCAACCCACAAGGATTCAATGATGCCGTTAGTGCCAGCATAAATATCTTCTCTGACTATAGGCTTAAATTCAGGCTTAACATAAAGACAGATCCCTCCTCCTCTTTTACCATTTCCCCTATCTTTCCTAAATAGGTTATAACCATCCAGATTAACAGTCCAGTCATGAGATTCATCCCACCATGTTTCCGTAATGCCTATTAAGCCCCATTTTTCTTGTACTGCTAATATTTCTAGCTCATCCATTTTCCCAGGCAAACTTCTTGCGTTAGCAATCATACACTTTATGTTGCTATGGCTCTGCTGTTGTGAAGTGCCTGCCACTGTATTTGAGGCCCCTATTAATACCTCCCTACTTTCTATTGTAACCCTCCCCCTTCTCCTCCCCCATGGGTAACTAATTCATCCCTTTCCCTCTATACCCTATTTACCCCAATACTTCTATATAGTCCCTCCCCCCACCTACAAGTTTAAAAACTCCCCCAGCTGTTCTACCATCCTATCCCCTAGCACAAAAGCGCCCTCATCATTAAGGTGCAATCCAGCCCTGCTATAGAGATTGTACCCAAGTGAGAAGTCAGCCCAGTGCTCTAAAAACCCCAAACCCTCTGCACTGCACCTTTTTTAGCCACGCATTAACCTCCCTAAGCTCCTTCTGCCTCCCTGGGCTAGCACGTGGCACTGGTAGTATCTCAGAAAATACTACCTTGGAGGTCCTTGCTTTAAGCTTATTCCCTAATTCTCTAAAATCATTCTTTAGGACGCTCCATCTTCCACTAACTTTGTCATTGGTACCAATGTGTACCAAGACCGCCGGTTCATTACCAGCCCCTCCCAATAATTTATCCACCCGATCCACAACATGCCGAACCCGAGCACCCGGGAGAAAGCAAACTGTTCGATTGCTGGGATCTGGGTGACAAATTACCCTGTCTACCTTCCTAATAATAGAGTCCCCTACCACCAAAACATGTCTGTTGCTCTGCCTATTCTGCCCTCCCTCTCCTCCAGTAGAACTGTTCTCCCGGCTGTTAGAGGGAACAGCTCTATCTGGCATTTCCATTCCTGAATGGACATCCCCAACAGTTTCACTCAATCTGGCAAATCTGTTGGTGTTTGCCAACTCAGAACTGGCCTGCCTCCTCCTGTTCCCCCTGATTCCCCTTCTAACTGTAACCCAGCTACCTCCCTGGCCATCTCACTAGCCCCAGCTCCTCCCTCCATACTAGGCCCAGCTAAACTGTGCTCCATGAGCACCAACTCCCTTTCCAGTGAAGCAATATCACTAAGTGCTGCAATTCTCCTCTCCAGATCTTCAATTTGAGCTTCCAAAGAGGCAACATGCTCACACCTGTCACAGAGGTATGGACCCTGGATCATCTGTTCCAGTAGTGCATACATTTGGCAGGATGTACACTGAGAGAGGTTTCCACTGGACTGACTCATGATTATCAGTTACAAAAATACAGTGAGAAAACAGAAAACAACAAAATACACACAGATATAACTTACACAGGCCAAGCCACACCCACTCTCACCTGTACTCTGATTAATGCAACAGACAGAAAACTGTGCACTGACTTAGAGCGGATTCAAACCAGACCTCACACAAATGCACCCAGATATAACTACAAATACAAAGCCACAACCACTCTCACCTGTACACTGATTAATGCAACAGACAGAAAACTGTGCACTGACTTAGAGCAGATTCAAACCAGACCTCACACAAATGCACCCAGATATAACTACACAGACCAAGCCACACCCACTCTCACCTGTACTCTGATTAATGCAACAGACAGAAAACTGTGCACTGACTAACAGAGCGGATTCAAACCAGACCTCACACAATGCACCCAGATATAACTTACACAGGCCAAGCCACACCCACTCTCACCTGTACACTGATTAATGCAACAGACAGAAAACTGTGCACTGACTTAGAGCGGATTCAAACCAGACCTCACACAAATGCACCCAGATATAACTACACAGACCAAGCCACAACCACTCTCACCTGTACTCTGATTAATGCAACAGACAGAAAACTGTGCACTGACTTAGAGCAGATTCAAAAACATATATATATATATATATATATATATATATATATTTCTGCATATAACAAAATAAAGGCAGTATTTCTTTGACTCCCAAATTGAGTGTCGTCCAATATGGGAGGTCGGGGATGGTGAGACTGTAGTGCTTCTTGGATATTTTACCGTATACCAGCGGAGATATTGGACTGCGTGTTCCAACTCCGTTACAATGTCTACCCCTAGAAATGGAAGCAGGGTCTGGTGATGCCAGTAGCTGGAAAAGTGTGACACCAGGGACTAGAGGCAGAGGTTTAGTGAGTAAAGGAGCCAGGCAAGAGACAGAGCCTGGGATGGAGAGGCCATCGGGGACCTGAGCTAGATCTAAGGATCTGGGAATGGTATCAAGTCCTTTGTCACAGTGGCAATATACCAATTGCCGTAAACTTTGAGGCCAGTGCTGCAGTCCATAGGTTCACAGAGAGCCAACATGAATGAACAGTGTGTATATATATATATATAAGCATATGCCTGCTTGTGTAGTAGATTTTGTTGGGAGGTAATTTACCACAACAATCATTTAATTTATGGTGGGCAGCAACTTTGAAATAGCTGTACAAGGGTAGGTTTGCTGGCTTGTGTATAATCCACCCTGAGCTTTGCTTAAAGCTGCGTAATACAGCAGGCATATGCTTAAAGGAAGCCATGTTTAAAATGGTATTGGATTACAAGAGCCAAGATTTTGTGGGGACATTTGCATGTACCTGCACAAGTTCACAGAATGCAGCGGAATAACTGTATTTCTCAGAATTCTGAGCAGGAAACAAGTTTTTTTACTTTTTTTAGATGTTCAAATGTGAACACAAATGTACTATTTATTCACTATAAATATACATATATATAAATATACACACATATATATATATATATATATATATATATATATATATATATATATATATATATATATATATATATATATATTGTGACAGGTCACTACTACGTCAGAGATTCAGTGCCTTAGTTTCCAGCACCACAATGGAGTACTCTGGAGCCCTTTTTATGTTTTATCAGGGTTTAACAGGATAATTGTCAGCAAACAACAGAAATAAACAGCAAATGAATTCAGCTTCATTCAGTCAAACTCAGTTTTATAACCACCTTGTACGGGCCTTTACTCCCTGAAGTCCAGGATTCCCAATGTCTTTCCACTATATCTCCAAAAACTCAGTTCCAGCCTTTGGTTCTCTCTCTCTCTCAGCTTTATCTCAGAGCCTCTCTCCTGCTTGCTCGGTTTCAGCCTGGGTGTCCACCTCTCTTGGTCTCTCTCTCTCTCTCTCTGAGCTGCCTTGCTTGCTCCCAAAGTGGAGCTCAATACAGAGGCCACACCCATTTCTCTGTGTGTCCATTTTAAAGCTTGAAAACAGGTGTTTTCTCCTGATTATGGCTACAGTAGTAATTAACCCATTCTCACCTGGTGTGAAATCTTCACAGTATCTTGCACCATCCTCTGGGGGGCACTCCATCACATATCCCCCTCTCAGCTCAACAACATAGGGTTGAACGATCATGCAGTGAGGCCGTATCTTCAACCAACGTAACGTCTGGCACCCTTGCACCAGCAAGACTTTCCCATTATTGCTGAAACCACTTATTTTTCAGTGGTCTCATCCTCTAGTGGCCTCTATTCTGGACTGCTAGTAGCATTACCAACATCTTACCTTACTGTCTTTTCAATCTCTGTCACAGGACTATCCCCATTTTTCAAGTCACATTCTTTATCTCTGCTTTCACATATTTTCCTATTACCTTGGAGCCGTGTTTTCTTCCTTTCCCTTTGACTCACCCAAACATTGCGCGTGGGGGAATGGCCCACCCATCTCTCTGAGTGCCCTCCCCCATGGACCCTTGGTAAGTACTGTTCGTACTTCCGTATGGAAATGCGTCTCTCCATACCATTCCTTCCCTTGGGGTACATCACAGACATTATAGGTTTCTGATACCTTGTCTTCCACCTGATTTTTCTTCTCTTTTAGATCCTTGATCTCACTCTCGTGGCTCTGAATTATCCTCTTTAGAAGTTTTCCAGATCACTCTCTAGCTTGGATTCTTCCTGCAAGTTCTTGGCACGTTTTTGTCTGTTTCAAGTCATTCCAGGAATACTTATGCCTCATCTGTAGACCGTGAGCCTGAGACTGAAGCTACCTCAATTTTGTCTCTTTAAGCTTGGCTTTCATTTGCTCCTTTAATTTTTCTGTTAAGCGTTCTTTCTTTTCCATAAGTTTATCCACAACTTTCTCATCCCTTTTTTGGCCTTTTCTAATGCTTCAGCATTAGTTTTGTTTTGCTTTTGCTCTTCACTCTTTGCCTTCAACTTCACGATCTCCTGCCTCACAAGACTGAGGTCCTTCTCCATCTTATGGAGTTTGGCTACTTTCTCTCTAGCAAACTCTTTCATATCACTCAGTCGCTCCCTCATTACAACCAGATGGGGGATAGTGTCTGACTCTCTGCTATCGATGTGTACAACCTTTGGTCACATTCTGTGACCTCCTGAGCTTGTCGGGCTTCCTTTCTCAGCTCATTCTGTGGGGTCTCCAATTCTCGCTCTTTAGGCTCACCAACAACATAATTTCCACCTTCCCGATGGAACAGCAACTTCTTGTGTTGCTTTTCTTCCCTTCTTTCCTCGTTTCCTCTGTTCCAGGTGCTCCAATTGACTGGCTGATAATTCTCACCAAACTGTAACAGCTTCATACGGCCATCTTGCTTCTTTCCTGGTACAGTATCCTTTATATATTCCCAAGGCAGGTCCTCGCTCACATCTGCTTCTTGCTCTTGGATTTGTACTTTATCTTTCTATCTGTTCCAGGCAGGCCTACTCATTACCACTGCGCTTCCAATCCTGCAAGGTTTGCGACATTATCTCCGCCAGGAAGGAGCTCTCAGACTTTTGGTTTTGCTGGAATGTCTCTAGCTGTTCAGCAACTTCAAGCGGACAGTCAACAGATAGGCTAGTACACATCTTAGTCTTGAATTTTAGATTCCTGAAAAACACTTCTGATTTCAGCATCCCCAGCTTTCACCCATGTTTCTTCCTCTTTTAACAGCTTCTCTGCCTTTTTTAGTTTTTCTACTTTCTTTGCCTCCAAGGCTTCCAGCTTTTTCTCTGCTTCCCTTAGTTGCAAATTCTCTTCCTTAGCTTGTTGCCAACCCTGTTCACTCTGCTGACACTGAATCTCTGGCTGTATATTCAACTGAAGAATTTTCTCTCTCTTTTTCTTCAGGTCCTCCTGGGATATCTCTGGCAGCTCTGCCACCCTTTCTTCATCCTTCAGTCTCTTGTGTACAAGCTACTTCACTATGCCTTGCATATGAGCTTTCTTTGGACATAGCTCTGTGTTCAACACAGTGTCTTTTTTATACCAGTCCTGAAGATCAGGGTTAGTCTCTTCTGTACATGCATCACCCTGTTCCAACCGTATCTCCATATCAGACGGATGGTTCCTCCTCTGCTCTTTTGGACTATGCATCCATTTTTGCTGATGACACTAAGTTGTGCAAGGTAATAAAATTAGATAATGATGTACTTTCCCTACAAAAGGATTTGCATAAATTAGAGAAATGGGCGGCTAAATGGCAGATGAGATTTAATACAAATAAATGTAAGGTTAGCATTTGGGAAGGAACAATAGCCAAGCAATCTATAATCTTAATGGAGCAAATCTAGGGGTATCAGATATTGAAAGGGATTTGGGAGTACTAGTGGACAACCACCTAGGTAACAGCGCTCAAAGCCAAGCAGCAGCTGCAAAGGCAAATAAAATATTAGCATGTATTAGGAAGGGTATAGAAGCCAGGGAAGAAGATATAATTCTGCCACTATACAAATCTCTAGTACGACCTCATTTGGAATATGGAGTACAATTTTGGGCACCACCTCATAAAAAAGACATTTTAGAGCTGGAAAAAGTACAGAGAAGGGCTACAAAACTAAAAAGGGGAATGGAGGGGCTAAGTTATGAAGAAAGACTAACAAAATTAAACGTATTTTCGCTAGAAAAAAGGCGTCTAAGAGGAGATATGATTACGTTATATAAATACATCCAGGGTCAATATAAGGCTTTGTCAAGTTAACTTTTTGTAGCAAGAGATTATCAACTGACAAGAGGACATCCTTTGAGGTTAGAGGAAAAAAGATTTCACCTTAAACAAAGAAAAGGGTTCTTCACAGTTAGGGTGGTTAAACTGTGGAATTCTCTACCAAAGGAGGTGGTGACAGCGAATTCGATAGACAACTTCAAAAAGGGGTTAGATATATTTTTGAATAAAGAGGGCATTCAAGGCTATCCTAGATAACTAGCAAGGAATATTGATCCAGGGAGAAATTTGATCGCCAGTTTCTGTGGTCAGGAAGGAATTTTGCTTTTTTTTTCCCTTATGAGACAATTGGCAAAGTTTCAATGTTTTTTTTTTTTTCTGTTTGCCTTCCTCTGGATCAAATAACAATTAACAATAATAATAAATAGTCCACATTAAAAAGATCAATAGAGATCTAAAAAGGTTGAACTTGATGGACTAACTCTTTATGCATCCTCCAATACTATACTATTAATAATTATTTAATCAATAATTTAATTAATAACTAATCCACATATTGCAGATCAGAGGAGATCTTAACAGGTTGAACTTGATGGACTGAAAGTCTTTTTTCAACCTTAATTACTATGTAACTATGCATCAGCAACTTCTTTCCTATCAGAGCTGTTTTACTCTCTGCCCCTTGTAGCTGAGAGCATAGATAATCTACTTGGCTGAGCCACTTTCGTTTTTCCTGCTCTCAGTAGTGACTCCCCTCCTTATGCATTCTATTCTCTTTTGTGAGTCTCGCAATTTCTTTGTTAGCTCCTCAAACTTCTCTTATTACAGAGACCGCTCATCCTCTGAGATACACGGTTAGTGAGGAGATCTTACTTTTCTTGTTGGCTATTTTGTGGCAGCTTCTGCATAAATTTCTCTTTCAGCTTATACATGGTTCCTGTAGGATGCTCTGTTGTCCTCAAATGCAGGCTTCCTTCTCCACTCAGGAATGTAATCTGGCATCATCATCCTGATAATCTTCATTTTAGTAGCAACTTTCCTGTCTTGTACTTCAGGCTTTTTTAGTCTCCTGGGATATAGTTAATCTGTATCTCTTGCTTTACTTGTTTCCCATCTTGCCTCTCCTTGTCCATAGCACTTTGTTTTATTGCCACCTGAGACAGAGCACTCTCGGGATACTTTACTTTCTTTTAAGACACATCTCTATGCTCTACTTCACATGTCCTCTCAGATATGATGGTTCAACTTTCACATCTCAATATCCAGACTCTTATGTTCCTCATCTTTCACATTAGTAAGAACTCCTTCTTCACCGATTTTGGGACACTCTTTCTTGGTAAGAACACTGGCTGCCATCACCAGTTTGCTCTCCACTTTCGCTTGGTCAGAGATCTTTATCAAGCATTTTCTTTCTCTAATATCATTCTCCTCCTCAGAAGTATTCACCAAGGATAGGTGTCTGTCCAGGTTTCTTATGGAGGCCTTCTCATTGCTCCTACCCATAAGATTTCTGCATCTGTTTGGGTTCACCTCTTCCCTAATGACTTCATCAGCATGCTTCATACTGAGGCTGGTTTTGTGCTCAGTTAGTGACAACACCTTGTCCTTTTCTCATTGGCCTTTGCTCACAACCCCAGTCATTTTTATATCATCATCTTGCTCCAGGAGCAAAGGTTCTTTATCTGCACAGCAGCCTCTTTTGCTTTCTCAGCAATCTCTGTTACTTTCTCAGCAGTCTCACTTGAGCTTTCTGCAGTCTCACTTTAGCTTTCTGCAGTCTATTTAGTGCTCTCTGCAGTTTTGTGCGCCATTAGCAGTCAATTTTGCTCTTTCAATTGCTTTTCTGTAGTCACTTGTGCTCCCTCTGCAGTCTCTTTTGGCTTCCAGCATTCTCATTTGCTTTCTCTGCAGTCTCATTCGCGGCTCTTGCAGTCTCATTCTTAGTACTGAACTTGATGGATTTTTGCACTCTCTCTGCCATCCACCAGGTCTCTAACTCCTGATTTCCTTCTGCATAAGGTTCGGTTTGCCTTCCCTTAACAGGGAAACTGCATTTTAAACTTGGGCAGACAAGCACGCTCTTTGAGCCTGTCTGTCAAAAAAAGAGTGCAAGCTCTGTACTTTTTTCACTCATACTCTGTTAAGGATTTCTTTTTTAAGGATAAAAATAATGTGTTGCCTTTTCTCCAGGCAAAACACCACACTATGCATTCCGTGCTTCTCCACACAGATAGGGAGCAAGGACTATTGCCCAATGCTTCTTAGGCCAACCTTTCCTAGTGGCAAATTTCTCAAAATTCAGGAGATAAAGCCTTTGAAAAAGTCCCCGTGGAGGGACGAAACGGCCCGTTGGCATCATTTTTTGCAACCTTCTGAACCTGGAAACACTGGAAGCTAAGTACAAGCACTCTTTGGAGTGTATTTCTTCCTTCTGTACAAATTATATTGGCTCTACTATTACTTAATTTATGTATTGTCATATTTAACATCTTTGCTCACTCATTGCTAATAGAGAGTCTATGGAGAACTATATTGGAGAGCTCTAACTACTGAACAGCAAGTATATTGCTATATGTGTGTTGTTTAGCTCATATCCAACAGTGCCATTGTCCTCTTGCAATACTCCACACTACAGTGGACATGCAGAGCCTTTGATTTATGCTTGTATTTACTTCCAGTTTATCTAAGTATTTTCCCAGGTATCAGATTTTATTTTCATGTATATCAGTTTTTATATATATATAGATACCACCCTTTTTATATATTGCTGCACTATCCTATGATTATCAGTATATCCTGTATCAACAGGAGTACCAGTATATCCTGATTTATGAGGATTTTGCAGCACGGTCTATGGTATGAATACAGAATATCACTATATATCTCACTACTCATACCTCATATGATAGTATCTATGTGTCATATTTATACATTTTAATCGGCGTAGTTTCCGGATCAATAGTATCCAATAAAGTTTTTTTTCTTTTTAAATAATCTTTTTTGATATATGAAGGGGTGTAAAGCACCCAGGATACTACCTATATAGATCATCATTTTTCTATATTCCGATACCAACATCATCCTTACTTGTCATTTTCTTTAAGAAGCAATTAGGATTCATACTTGCACTTGACTCTGGAACCACAGTGTTTGTTCTAGACTTCAGTTGCTACAGCTGCACTTTCTGTGCTTCAAAAAAATCTCTTGTTTAGGATTTGGTCCTCTTCTGCTTGTCTCTACCATTTCATTGTTGCCTCACTCATGTGGATTCTACCCTCTTCTGCTTGTCACGGCCATTTCTCTGTGGCCTCTCTCAGACATGCAGCAACATCTCTCAGGCTATCCTCATTTGCAGCATGGGCTCTGTCCTCTGCAATTTCTCTCAGCCATTTCTGCTGGTTTCCTTGCTGACATACTTTGCCCACTTTCTGGCATGTAGTGGCATTTACCAGGGCTATCAATAGTTCCTCCATTGCCATCCCACTGATGCCACCAAATGTGACAGGTCAGTGCCACTTCTGGGATTCAGTTCCTCAGTTCCAGCACCACAGTGGAGTACTCTGGAGCCCTTTTAATGTTTTATCAGGCTTTTACTGGATAATTGTCAGCAAACAACAGAAATAAACACAAAATAAACAGCAAATGAATTCAGCTTCATTTACCCTAACTATAGCACACAGTACAAACTCAGTTTTTATAACCACCGGGTACTGGCCTTTACTCACTGAAGTCCAGGATTCACAATGTATTTCCACTGTATTTCCAAAAGCTCAGTTCCGGCCTGGATATCCACCTCTCTGGGTCTCTCTCTTTCAGCTTTGTCTCAGAGCCTCTCACCTGCTTGCTCTGTCCTCGCCTGGGAGTCCACCTCTCTGGGTCTCTCTCTCTCAGCTTTCTTTCTGAGCTGAGCATGGGTGTCTGTCTCTCTGAGTTCTCTCTTTCTTTCTTTCTTTCTCTCTCTCTCTCTCTCTCTCTCTCTCTCTCTCTCTCTCTCCCTCCCTTTCTGTCTCCTGCCTTGCCTGCTCCCCAAGTGGAGCTCAATACAGAGGCCACTCCCATTTCTCTGTGTGTCTATTTTAAAGCTGGAAAACAGGTGTTTTCTCCTGATTATTGCTGCAGTAGCATTTATCCCATTCTCTCCTGGTATGAAATCTTCATAGCTCTGTATCTTGCTCCATCCTCCGGGGGGCACTTCATCACAATTTATATATATATATATATATATATATATATTGACCCTGGGTTTCATTTATTACATAGTTACATAGTAATTGAGGGTGAAAAAATACTTTTAGTCCATCAAGTTCAACCTTTTAAGATCTCCTCTGATCTGCAATATGCGGATTAGTTGTTAATTGATCCAAAAAATCAAAACAAAAAACCCCCAGTGAAACTTTGCCAATTGTCTCAAAAGGGAAAAAAATGAATTCCTTCCTGACCCCAGATACTGGTGATCGGACTCCTCCTTGGATCAATACTCCCTCTCTAATTACCCAGGATAACCCTGAATGCCCTTTTTAATTTAAAATATATTCAATCTATTTTTAAAGTTATCTATTGAATCCGCTGTCACCACCTCCCTTGGTGGAGAATTCCACAGATTAACCACCCTTACTGTGAAGAAACCTTTTCTTTCTTTAAGGTGGAATCTTTTTAGTTCTAACCTCAAAGGATGTCCTCTTGTCAGTTGAAAACCTCTTGGCACAAAAAGCTCCCTTGACAAATTTTTATACTAACCCTGGATGTATTTATATAGGGTAATCGTATCCCGTCTTAGACGCCTTTTTGTTAGAGAAAATACGTTTAATTTGGATAGTCTTTCTTCATAACTTAGCCCATCCATTCCCCTTATTAGTTTTGTAGCCCTTCTCTGTACTTTTTCCAGTTCTAAAATGTCTAAAAAGACTACATCCACTGAGTTGCCTTGATCCAGGTTCCTACTAACCTCCTCATAGAAACTAATTAGGTTTGTTTGACACAACCTATCCCTCATAAATCCATGTTGGCTCCTATTTATAATGCTGTTTGAATAGACATATTCTTGTATATTATCCCTTATTAACCCTTAAAGCTTTCCCATTACAGAAGTTACATAGTTACATAGTAATTAAGGTTGAAAAATGACATTCAGTCCATCAAGTTCAACCTTTTAAGATCTCCTCTCATCTGCAATATGCAGATTAAATATTAATTTATTCTTTGTTAATTAATTATTAATCAACTATTTATTTATTTTTGATTTTTTTTAAATTATTAATTAATCCAGAAGTGAGGCTTACAGGTCTATAATTCCCCAGGTTTGCCCTTGACCCCTTCTTAAATATAGGCATCACCTCCTCTTTTTTCCAGTCATCTGGTAGTGACCCAGTGTTGAGTGAATCTTGAAAAATTAGATATAATGGTTTGGCTATTACAGAACCCAGTTCCCTCATTGCACTTGGATGTATTCCATCAGGACCCTGGGGGTTTTATTGACATTTATTTTTTCCAACCTCTTTTGGATTTCTTCCTTCGTTAACCAGTTATTTGGTGAAGGTCGTGTAGCCCCATTATGATGCAGTGACCCAATCACTGGTACCTCCCTTTTATATGCAGAAGAAAATAACCTATTTAGCTCATTTGTCTTTTCCTGGTCACTAATTGTCATTGCCTATTTCACATTGTAATGCTCCTATTACATAGTATTACATAGTATTACATAGTATTACATAGTATTTAAGGTTGAAAAAAGACTTTCAGTCTATCAAGTTCAACCTTTTAAGATCTCCTTTGATCTGCAATATGCGGTTTAACTATTAATTCATTAGTTGTTAATTAATTATTAATCAATTATTTAATGGTTTTTTTTTTGTCTAAAGGGGAAATGTTAAATTTGGATCATTACTGTCTCTCTAATTATCCATGATATCCCTGAATACCCTTTTTAATTAGAAATAAATCTAGTCCCCTTTTAAAGTTATCTATCGAATCCGCTGTCACCACCTCCTCTGGTAGAGAATTCCACAGATTAACCACCCTTACTGTGAAGAACCCTTTTCTTTCTTTGAGGTGGAATCTTTTTACTTCTAACCTCAAGGGATGTCCTCTTGTCAGTTGAAAACCTCTTGGCACAAAAAGCTCCCCCGACAAATCTTTATACTGACCCTGGATGTATTTATATAAGGTAATCATATCTCCTCTTAGACGCCTTTTTTCTAGAGAAAATAAGTTTAATTTGGTTAGTCTTTCTTCATAACTTAGCCCCTCCATTCCCCTTATTAGTTTGGTTGCCCTTCTCTGTACCTTTTCCAGCTCTAAAATGTCCTTTTTATGAAGTGGTGCCCAAAATTGTACTCCATATTCCAAATGAGGGCGTACTAGAGATTTGTATAGTGGCAGAATTATATTTGCTTCCCTGGCTTCTATACCTTTCTTAATACATGCTAATATTTTATTTGCCTTTGCAGCTGCTGCTTGGCTTTGAGCACTGTTACCTAGGTGGTTGTCCACAAGCACTCCCAAATCCCTTTCAATATCTGATACACCTAGATTTGCTCCATTAAGATTATAAATTGCATGGCTATTTTTTCTTCCCAGATGCATAACCTTACATTTATTCGTCTTAAATCTCATCTGCCATTTAGATGCCCATTCCTCAATTTTATGTAAATCCCCTTGGAGGGAAAGCACATCATTTTCTGATTTAATTACCTTGCACAACTTTGTGTCATCAGCGAAAATGGAGACACCACACACCAATCCTACCTCTAAGTCATTAATAAATATGTTAAAAAGGAGAGGACCTAATACTGAACCCTGAGGAACCCCACTTACCACATTAGTCCAATCGGAGTATGTTCCATTTACAACAACCCTTTGCTTCCTGTCTTTTAGCCAGCTCTCAATCCATGAGCAGATATTTACTGCAATTCCTGTATCCCTTAGTTTGCTCAATAGTCTCCCATGTGGCACTGTATCAAAAGCCTTTGCAAAATCCAAAAAGACTACATCCACTGAGTTGCCTTGATCCAGGTTCCTACTAACCTCCTCATAGAAACTAATTAGATTTGTTTGACATAACCTATCCCTCATAAACCCATGTTGACTCCTACTTATAATCCTGTTCAAATATACATATTCTTGTATATTATCCCTTATTAACCCTTCTAAAAGCCTCCCCACTACAGAAGTGAGGCTCACTGGTCTATAATTGCCCGGATTTGCTCTTGCTCCCTTTTTAAATATAGGTATCACATCAGCTTTTCTCCAGTCATCTGGTAGAGACCCTGTGTTGAGTGAATCTTGAAAAATTAAATATAATGGTTTGGCTATTACAGAACCCAGTTCCCTTATTACCCTTGGATGTATTCCATCAGGACCCGGGGCTTTATTAACATTTATTTTTTCCAACCTCTTTTGGATTACTTCCTGTGTTAACCAATTATTTGGCAAAGGTAGTGTAGCCCCATTATGTCGCAGTGTACCAACCACTGGTACCTCCCTTGTGTATACCGAGGAAAAGAACCTATTTAGCTCATCTGCCTTTTCCTGGTCACTAATTTTCAGACAGCCTGTTTCACATTGTAATGTTCCTATAGCTTCCTTCCTCGCCTTCTTCCCATTAATATACTTAAAAAATATTTTAGGGTTAGTCTTACTCTCTTTTGCAATTAATTTTTCATTTTCTATTTTAGCCAGTCTAATCGCGCTTTTGCAAGCCTTGTTGATTTCCTTGTATTCCCGTAAAGCAGTCTCTGTCCCCTCTTGTTTGTATAATTTAAATGCCTGTTTTTTACTCAAAATCTTGATCTTTAAATCATTGTTAAGCCACATGGGTTGTGATTTACTCCTTTTACTTTTATTCCCACACGGTATATGCCGATGTGAATGTATATTTAGTAAGGATTTAAATGTTGTCCATTTATGTTCAGTGTTTTTACCTATCAGTTCTCTGTCCCAGTCTATACTTTGTATTGCTGCCCTTAGACCGTTAAAATCTGCCCTTTTAAAATTAAGAGTTTTTGTTGGCCCCTTAAAATGTTTTTTTTTTTAATTCAATCTCAAATGAGACTGTGTTGTGATCACTGTTTCCCAAAGGTTGCCCTATTTCAACATTTGATACAATATCAATAATATTTGTAATGAGTAAATCTAAGATAGCTTCATTTCTAGTAGGCTCCTGTATAACCTGGGCCAGATAATGATCCCTGAGTGTACTCAAGAACCTGCTCCCCTTAGCTGAACTGCTGGTCTCATTTATCCAGTTTATTTCAGGGTAATTAAAATCTCCCATTATTAGAACTTGCCCGTGCTTAGCTGCATTTCCAATCTGTAACAATAATTGTATTTCCTCACTTTCAGCTATATTTGGGGGTTTACAGCATACTCCTACTAATATTCTTTTGGAATTTGCTGCTCCGCTATTTAACTCTACCCACAAACATTCAACTTTATCACTAGGTCCACCATAAATATCTTCTCTGACTATAGCCTTAAATTCAGGCTTAACATACAAACAGACAAATCCCTCCTCCTCGTTTACCATTGCCTCTATCTTTCCTAAATAGGTTATAGCCATCCAGATTAACAGTCCAGTCATGAGATTCATCCCACCACGTTTCAGTAATGCCTATTAAATCCCATTTTTCATTAATTGCTAATAATTCTAACTCTCCCATTTTTCCTGGCAAGCTTCTGGCATTAGCAAGCATACACCTTATGTTATGAGTCTGTAGTTCTGAAGTGCCTGCCACTGTACTTGAATTACTTAGTACTACCTCCCTATTGACTATACTACCCCTCCCCCCATCTCCTCCCATATGAGTTGTTAATTCATCCCTTATACCCTCTACACTTTCTACCCCATTACTTATATCTAGTCCCTCCCCCCCACCTACTAGTTTAAAAACTCCTCCAGCCTTTCTACCATCCTATCCCCTAGTACAAAAGCTCCCTCATCATTAAGGTGCAATCCATCCCTACTATAGAGATTGTACCGAAGTGAGAAGTCAGCCCAGTGCTCTAAAAAGCCAAACCCCTCCTTAGTGCACCACATCTTTAGCCACGCATTAACCTCCCTAATCTCCTTCTGCCTCCCTGGGCTAGCACGTGGCACTGGTAGTATCTCAGAAAATACTACCTTGGAGGTCCTTGCCTTCAGCTTATTACCTAGTTCTCTAAAATCATTCTTTAGGACACTCCATCTTCCACTAACTTTGTCATTGGTACCAATATGTACCAAGACCGTCGGTTCATTTCCAGCCCCTCCCAATAATTTGTCTACCCGATCCACAACATGACGAACCCGAGCACCCGGGAGACAGCAAACTTTTCGATTGCTGGGATCTGGGTGACAAATTACCCTGTCTACCTTCCTAATAATAGAGTCCCCTACAACCAAAACCTGTCTGTTCTGCCTATTCTGCCCTCCCTCTTCTCCAGTAGAGCTGTTCGCCCGGCTGTTAGAGGGAACAGCTCTATCTGGCATTGCCATTCCTGAATGGACATCGCCAACAGTTTCACTCAATCTGGCAAATCTGTTGTTGTTTGCCAACTCAGAACTGGCCTGCCTCCTCCTGTTCCCCCTGCTTCCCCTTGTAACTGTAACCCAGCTGCCTCCCTGGACATCCTCACTAGCCCCAGCTCCACCCTCCATGCTAGGCCCAGCTAAACTGTGCTCAGTGAGCACCAACCCCCTTTCCAGTGGAGCAATATCACTAAGTGCTGCAATTCTCCTCTCCAGATCTCCAATTTGAGCTTCCAGAGAGGCAACATGCTCACACCTCTCACAGAGGTATGGACCCTGGATCATCTGTTCCAGTATTGCATACATATGACAGGATGTACACTGAATAAGGTTGCCACTGGACTGACTCATAATTATTATTATTGTCTACGAAATTTCAGTGGGAAAAATAAAGAATATAATATTATTCTACTATTGCTTCCTTTCTTGCCTTTTTCCCATACTTAATATACATTATATACTAAAAAAATATTTTAGGGTTAGTCTTACTCTCTTTTGCAACAAATTTTTTATTTTCTATTTTAGCCAGTCTAATAGCCTTTTTTGCAAGCCTTGTTGATTTCCTTGTACTCCTGTAAAGCAGTCTCTGTCCCCTCGTTTTTGTATAATTTAAATGCCTGTTTTTTAGTCCGTGTCTTGATCTTTAAATCAAGGTTAGGCCGCGTTGGATGTAATTTACTCCTCTTATTTTTATTCCCACATGGTATATGCCGATGTGTATGTATATTTAGTACGGATTTAAATGTTGTCTATTTATGTTCAATGTTTTTACCTGCCAGTTCTCTGTCCCAGTCAATACTTTGTATCGCTGCCCTTAGACCGTTAAAATCTGCCCTTTTAAAATTAAGAGTTTTTGTTGGCCCCTTACAGTTTAGTTTTTTTAATTCAATCTTAAATGAGACTGTGTTGTGATCACTGTTTCCCAAAGGTTGCCCTATTTCAACATTTGATACCATATCAGTATTATTTGTGATGACTAAATCCAAGATGGTCTCATTTCTAGTAGGCTCTTGTAAGACTGGTTTCGTCACCATCTCACATGACTTTGTCAAAGGCAGCTGAGTCTTAAGAAGCTAGTGCGTGGGCTTATTTCAACATCCAGGGTCATATACTTCACTGCTTTTTTGCTTTGCCATAAACTAAGTTAAAACATCATATTTTATTTAATGTATTCAAAAAATCGGTTAAAAATCTGAGATTCTTATGTCTCATTTAATACATGACATCACTACCAGGTCTTTTTGGAGTGTTTTTATTTTTCAGAGTTCAGATTATCTGGTCTTTTTTAAATATTTTTGTCTTTCACTTGTTTTTTCAAACTGTGTTTCTTATAAAAGGACAGAGCCCTAATATATTCCAATGTTGGTTGTATTCTTGCAGTGCATACAGTGCTGTTCTCTAGTTTTACTAGTATCATTGTATTTTGTTACTACCACCTCCTCTGGGTAGTTGATTATGTCTCAGCTTTTCCTATGATACTGCACTAATTTTTATACAGTGGTATCTTATTGCTATTATTAGTCAAAATTGCTTTTGTTCTGATTTTACTGATATCGTTGTATTTTGTTACTACCACCCCTTTGTCTCAACTTTTTCTGTAACATTTTTTATACTGTGGTTTCTTATTGTTGTTATTGTTCAAAATTGGCTAATATCTCGTCTACCTGCTGTGGTGCAATTGTTATATAAAGTGCTTATGCTTAAAGTGCTTGAATATTTGTGACTTTTTACCAAGTGCTAATACTTTGGTGCTATAACTTGTGGACCTTACTTCATTAGTCCACAGAGTTCTAAAGTGCTAGGGACTATACAATACAATTCTGTGCTTTAAAACATAGTGCTATAGCTCATGGAGTCCAAATTATTTATCCATTATCAATACCTTTGTTGTTCTTGAATTCCTTGGGGTGTGCTATAAATTCATCTTTTTTTACTTCTTGGGACCTTAGCTAATATGCTAAGTGAAACAGTGCTTATACTGCTGGAATTGATATCAACCTTAGTTGGTTTTACTAAGTAAAATTATAATAATTTACCTCATGGGAGCATATTTAAGCGCCCACTACAAGTTACCTTTGTTATTAGGCCTTTACCTCATGGGTGCACGTTTGTGCATTCATTACCAATTACCATATGTCTAGTGGTTTTGCTATATCATTTATATAATCTAAGGGACAATGGTTCTGTTTTGTATCCCTCCATGCTAGCTGGCACTTAGGGACTCTTCCCTGATTATATTATGTGGTATCTCTATATTTGAGCTTATTACATTCCCTTTTATGTCTGCTATAGTCTTCAGCTTTTGTTTACCCGACGCGCGTTTTGTGAGCCAATCAGTCTTGCTTATTAGGGGCATCGGTTTTTCGCTGCTATGGTGCTATTTATGTACTTGTGGCTTATTGAAATTAACTATTTACAACTCAAACTGTATTCATGCTTCTTGTATGTAAGAATGTAATTGGATTCATTTATAACTCCGTTTATAAATCCATATGTTTGCTAATTAATAAACTTATTTTTTTAGACATGCAAATTAAATCACTAATGTACTATTTACATAGTTACATAGTTACATAGTATTTAAGGTTGAAAAAAGACTTTCAGTCCATCAAGTTCAACCTTTTAAGATCTCCTCTGATCTGCAATTTTTCGGATTAACTATTAATTCATTAGTTGTTAATTAATTATTAATCAATTATTTAATGTTTTTTTTTTAATTATTAATTAGTCCAGAGGAAGGGAAATAGAAAAAAAAAACACAAGCGAGACTTAGCCAATTGTCTCAAAGGGAAATGTAAAAAATTTGGATCAATACAGTCTCTCTAATTATCCATGATAACCCTGAATTCCCTTTTTAATTAGAAATAAATCTAGTCCCCTTTTAAAGTTATCTATCGAATCCGCTGTCACCACCTCCTCTGGTAGAGAATTCCACAGATTAACCACCCTTACTGTGAAGAACCCTTTTCTTCCTTTAAGGTGGAATCTTTTTACTTCTAACCTCAAGGGATGTCCCTTTGTCAGTTGAAAACCTCTTGGCACAAAAAGCTCCCCTGACAAATCTTTATACTGACCCTGGATGTATTTATATAAGGTAATCATATCTCCTCTTAGATGTCTTTTTTCTAGAGAAAATAAGTTTAATTTGGTTAGTCTTTCTTCATAACTTAGCCCCTCCATTCCCCTTATTAGTTTTGTTGCCCTTCTCTCTACCTTTTCCAGCTCTAAAATGTCCTTTTTATTAAGTGGTGCCCAAAATTGTACTCCATATTCCAAATGAGGGCGTACTAGAGATTTGTATAGTGACAGAATTATATTTGCTTCCCTGGCTTCTATACCCTTCTTAATACATGCTAATATTTTATTTGCCTTTGCAGCTGCTGCTTGGCTTTGAGCACTGTTACCTAGGTGGTTGTCCACAAGCACTCCCAAATCCCTTTCAATATCTGATACACCTAGACTTGCTCCATTAAGATTATAAATTGCATGGCTATTTTTCCTTCCCAGATGCATAACCTTACATTTATTCGTTTTAAATCTCATCTGCCATTTAGATGCCCATTCCTCAATTTTATGTAAATCCCTTTGGAGGGAAAGCACATCATTATTTGATTTAATTACCATCAGCGAAAATGGAGACCCCACACTCCAATCCTACCTCTAAGTCATTAATAAATATGTTAAAAAGGAGAGGACCTAATACTGAACCCTGAGGAACCCCACTTACCACATTAGTCCAATCGGAGTATGTTCCATTTACAACAACCCTTTGCTTCCTGTCTTTTAGCCAGCTCTCAATCCATGAGCAGATATTTTCTGCAACTCCTGTATCCCTTAGTTTGCCCAATAGTCTCCCATGTGGCACTGTATCAAATGCCTTTGCAAAATCCAAAAAAACTACATCCACTGAGTTGCCTTGATCCAAGTTCCTACTAACCTCCTCATAGAAACTAATTAGATTTGTTTGACATGTCCTATCCCTCATAAATCCATGTTGACTACTACTTATAATCCTGTTCAAATAGACATATTCTTGTATATTATCCCTTATTAACTCTTCTAAAAGCTTCCCCACTACAGAAGTGAGGCTCACTGGTCTATAATTCTCCGGATTTGCTCTTGCTCCCTTTTTAAATATGGGTATCACATCAGCTTTTCTCCAGTCATCTGGTAGAGACCCTGTGTTGAGTGAATCTTGAAAAATTAAATATAATGGTTTGGCTATTACAGAACCAAGTTCCCTTAGTACCCTTGGGTGTATTCCATCAGGACCCGGGGCTTTATTAACATTTATTTTTTCCAACCTCTTTTGGATTACTTCCTGTGTTAACCAATTATTTGGCAAAGGTAGTGTAGCCCCATTATGTTGCAGTGTCCCAACCACTTGTACCTCCCTTGTGTATACCGAAGAAAATAACCTATTTAGCTCATCTGCCTTTTCCTGGTCACTAATTTTCAGACAGCCTGTTTCACATTTTAATGTTCCTATAGCTTCCTTCCTCGTTTTCTTCCCATTAATATAGTTAAAAAATATTTTAGGGTTAGTCTTACTCTCTTTTGCAATACATTTTTCATTTTCTATTTTAGCCAGTCTAATCGCGCTTTTGCAAGCCTTGTTGATTTCCTTGTATGCCCGTAAAGCAGTCTCTGTCCCCTCTTGTTTGTATAATTTAAATGCCTGTTTTTTACTCAGTATCTTGATCTTTAAATTATTGTTAAGCCACATGGGTTGTGATTTACTCCTTTTACTTTTATTCCCACACGGTATATGCCGATGTGTATATATATTTAGTAAGGATTTAAATGTTGTCCATTTATGTTCAGTGTTTTTTCCTATCAGTTCTCTGTCCCAGTCTATACTTTGTATTGCTGCCCTTAGACCATTAAAATCTGCCCTTTTAAAATTAAGAGTTTTTGTTGGCCCCTTAAAAAAAATTTTTTTTAATTCAATCTCAAATGAGACTGTGTTGTGATCACTGTTTCCCAAAGGTTGCCCTATTTCAACATTTGATACGCTATCAATATTATTTGTGATGAGTAAATCTAAGATAGCTTCATTTCTAGTAGGCTCCTGTATAACCTGGGGCAGATAATGATCCCTGAGTGTACTCAAGAACCTGCTCCCCTTAGCTGAACTGCTGGTCTCATTTATCCAGTTTATCTCAGAGTAATTCAAATCTCCCATTATTAGAACTTGCCCGTGCTTAGCTGCATTTCCAATCTGTAACAATAATTGTATTTCCTCACTTTCAGCTATATTTGGGGGTTTATAGCATACTCCTACTAATATTCTTTTGGAATTTGCTGCTCCGCTATTTAACTCTACCCACAAACATTCAACTTCATCACTAGGTCCACCATAAATATCTTCTCTGACTATAGCCTTAAATTCAGGCTTAACATACAGAAAAATCCCTCCTCCTCGTTTACCATTGCCTCTATCTTTCCTAAATAGGTTATAACCATCCAGATTAACAGTCCAGTCATGAGATTCATCCCACCACATTTCGGTAATGCCTATTAAATCCCATTTTTCATTAATTGCTAATAATTCTAACTCTCCCATTTTTCCTGGCAAGCTTCTGGCATTAGCAAGCATACACCTTATGTTATGAGTCTGTAGTTCTGAAGTGCCTGCCACTGTACTCTTGAATTACTTAGTACTACCTCCCTATTGACTATATATATATATGTTAATTCATCCCTTATACCCTCTACACTTTCTACCCCATTACTTATATCTAGTCCCTCCCCCCCACCTACTAGTTTAAAAACTCCTCCAGCCTTTCTACCATCCTATCCCCTAGTACAAAAGCTCCCTCATCATTAAGGTGCAATCCATCCCTACTGTAGAGATTGTACCGAAGTGAGAAGTCAGCCCAGTGCTCTAAAAAGCCAAGCCCCTCCTTAGTGTACAACATCTTTAGCCACGCATTAACCTCCCTAATCTCCTTCTACCTCCCTGGGCTAGCACGTGGCACTGGTAGTATCTCAGAAAATACTACCTTGGAGGTCCTTGCCTTCAGCTTATTACCTAGTTCTCTAAAATCATTCTTTAGGACACTCCATCTTCCACTAACTTTGTCATTGGTACCAATATGTACCACGACCGCCGGTTCATTTCCAGCCCCTCACAATATTTTGTCTACCCGATCCACAACATGACGAACCCGAGCACCCGGGAGACAGCAAACTGTTCGATCGCTGGGATCTGGGTGACAAATCACCCTGTCTACCTTCCTAATAATAGAGTCCCCTACAACCAAAACCTGTCCGTTGTTCTGCCTATTCTCCCCTCCCTATACTCCAGTAGAGCTGTTCTCCCGGCTGTTAGAGGGAACATCTCTATCTGGCATTGCCATTCCTGAATTGACATCCCCAACAGTTTCACTCAATCCGGCAAATCTGTTGGTGTTTGCCAACTCAGAACTGGCCTGCCTCCTCCTGTTCCCCCTGCTTCCCCTTGTAACTGTAACCCAGCTGCCTCCCTGGACATCCTCACTAGCCCCAGCTCCACCCTCCATGCTAGGCCCAGCTAAACTGTGCTCAGTGAGCACCAACCCCCTTTCCAGTGGAGCAATATCACTAAGTGCTGCAATTCTCCTCTCCAGATCTCCAATTTGAGCTTCCAGAGAGGCAACATGCTCACACCTTTCACAGAGGTATGGACCCTGGATCATCTGTTCCAGTATTGCATACATATGACAGGATGTACACTGAATAAGGTTGCCACTGGACTGACTCATAATTATTATTATTGTCTACAAAATTTCAGTTGGAAAAATATAGAATATAAAATAATATATTTATATAAAGTTTTCCTCCTTTGCACTATAAATCTGCCCTCCCTTTTCTTTGAAGTCCCTCCTTTTATTTAAACTCCTAGGCTTTTACTAGAATTGCACTTGATACTGAAAATGTTCGCAAGCTCACAAGTTCCCCTTCTCCTGTTTATATTAACTTCTGCCTTCTCACCTGGGCACAATTAGTGCACTCTGCAGTTTATCAGCCTTTACTTGTAAGGTAAATCCACTTGTAAACAGGCCCCAAACCAGCTCACAAACCTTTTATACAAGTTAAACAGTCAAGCCACACCCCTCTCACCTGGGCACAATTAGTGCACTCTGCAGTTTATCAGCCTTTATTTGTAAGGTAAATCTACTTGTAAACAGGCCTCAAACCGGCTCACAAACCTTTTATACAAGTTTAACAGTCAAGCCACACCCCTCTCACCTGGGCACAATTAGTGCACTCTGCAGTTTATCAGCCTTTACTTGTAAGGTAAATCCACTTGTAAACTATTCATTGTTTGTACTACTGTACTTTGCACGGTGGATGTCTTCTATCACTCTTAGCCCACCATATGTGAAACGATTGTTGTGTTGAACTACTCTACACAAATCCAGCACACAAACCAGGCACTAACCGTGAAACAGTGCTGTATGTGGTTAAGTGACCTGGTTTGTAAATAATCCATCCGTTGCTATACCTAAAATTGTGAAATACAGTTAGCATATGCTTTAATTGAGCCATGTATAAAATGGTTATTGGATTAAAGTGAGTGTGCAAGGTGGTCTCATTTGCATGCCCCCGCCCAATTTTCCCAGAGTCCAGTGTATTTCTGAGAAATGTGAGCAGGAAATACAGTTATTAACTTGTTTTTTTAAACAATCAAATGGAATCACTAATGTATTATTCATTGTTTGTACTACTGTACTTTGTACGGTGGAGGGCTTCTATCACTCTTAGCCTTCCATATGTGAAACAATATATATTCCTTTTAGGCTTTTATTTTTTCCTGACTGGTCTAGGTTTATCCATAGTGTACACTTTATCTGTCCAGAAGGTTTCCGCACTGCTGAGTGTGAGCAATGCAGAGTGCACCGTGATAGATCTCTTGTGAGATCTAACCCATCATTATTCCCTAGAATCCAGGCCCGTGGCATCCAGAAGTTGCAAATCCTTAGCCTGTGGCACAGCCTGAGTTGTATGATCCAAGATGTGCTCAATATCAAGTGCCTAAACCTTAGCTTCTGCTACAATCTCAACAGCCTGGGACACACGTTTGTGCAGAAGATCAGCAGCCTTTGCAAGTAGATTACAGAAAGTACCCTTGGCCACATTGTTCAGTATCTGAAGGGAGGTTCTGGGGCTGGGCTGCTGCAGCAACATCACCAACAATCTTAATTGAACAAATCTAGGGGTATCAGATATTGAAAGGGATCAATGCCAAGCAGCAGCTGCAAAGGCAAATACAATATTTGTATGTATTAAGATGGGTATAGAAGCAAGGGAAGCAAATATAATTCTGCCACTATACAGTATGCCCTCATTTGGAATATGGAGTACAATTTTGGGCACCACTTCATAAAAAGGACATTTTAGAGTTGGAAAAAGTACAGGAAAGGGCAACAAAACTAATATGGGGAATGGAGGGCATAAGTTATGAAGAAAGGCTAAACAAATTAAACTTATTTTGTCTGGAAACAAGGCATCTAAGAGGGCATATGATTACCTCATATAAATGTATCCAAGGTCAATACAAGGGATTGTCAAGTGAACTTTTTGTGCCAAGAGGTTTTCGACTGGCATCCTTTGAAGTTAAAAGTAAACAGATTTCAGCTTAAAGAAAGAAGAGGGTTATTCACAGTGAGGGTAGTTAAACTGTGGAATTCTCTACCAAAAGAGATGGTGACAGCGGATTCGATAGATAACTTTAAAAAGGGATTGGATGTATTTTTAAATAAAAAGGGCATTCAGGGTTATGCTCGATAATTAGAGAGGGAGTATTGATCCAGGTAGGAATGCAATCGGCAGTATCTGGGGTCAGGAAAGAATTGTATTTTTTTCCCTTTTGAGACAATTGGCAAAGATTCACTGTTTTTTTTCTGTTTGCTTTCCTCTGGATCAATTAACAATTAATCTGCATAATGCAGCTCAGAGGAGATCTAAAAAGGTTGAACTTGATGGACTAAAAGTATTTTCAATCTCAATTACTATGTAACTATGTAACACTAGTTTGCTGCTCATAGCTTGGGCTGTATGGTTAAAATGCCTGAGCCTCCACAGCTGCCGCCACGTGTCTGATTTGGCCATAGGACACCTGGCTGGCATGACCCGCAGTGAGGTGGAGGGTGTCTGGGATTGGAGCAGCTCACCGTCCAGAATTTCACGGACGTGGCAAAACAAAAACCAATAAACAAACAGTGCATTAGTGTATATTCCATGTATAATCCTGTATTTCACTCTTCTTCAGCAGCTTGCTTATCAGCTCCATGCTTCTATATATCGGTGTCTTTTCTTTAGTTTCATTCAAAAACACTTTTCTCCCTGGTTATATCTTGCATCTCCAAATGCTCTCTTTAAATATTTCTGTGCCAGTGGTTCTCTCCTCTCCATCCCAAATTAAAACAGTTATCTCTGTGTTTGTCACTATTTCACATCAGTCCAATTCATCATGGTCACCGACTGCAGACCACACAGAGCCCTTAGGCATCAAACAAGCCTGCAAGCCTCACTCAAAGCTTGCCTCTCACCGTTCGCAAGAGTGTATAAATGGCTTCTCTCACTGGTAGGCTGCAGTGCATAATATAGACCACACCCACCTCTCAGTTTCAGGATTTCAAGGCTGTGCTCATTTCAGCTAATTAAACTCCTCCAGGAGTTAACTTTCACCTCCTGGGGGAAAATCCTCAAAAGCCTTTAGCTTACACCAACCTCTGGGGGATTTTAGTGATCACTTGCAAATCAGAGCAGTGTCATAACTACAAAAAAACTGAAGAAAATATTACGGGTACCAAAGATCACTCACATTTGTTTTTAAAACCATTGTGGTGTGCCGCAGCACCACTTAGAGGGACAGGAAACCACTCAAAAACAATGGAAAAGCGTGCCAGATGATCACAAATGAAAGATTAACATTGCTATTCACAATGTGCAATTTAAAACTATTATTTTTCACCTGTGACTTGTCATATGGAAACATTAAATATCTGCTCACAGCTGGATACATCTCTTGAAGAGACAGCAAATGCATAAATAGCCTCAGAAATTATATAACTCCATTACAAATAATGTTTTACAGTCATAGAGACAAATATGTGAAAAATAAAAATGATATTCTTGTGTTGACCCATCATATATATATTGTAACAACAACTATTGGAAATATCACACCTCCACATACCATATTACAAAGTCCAGGGGAACACAACCGGCAGCAAAGACATGGATCATAGCAGATGCTACCAAGCACTCATTATTAAAGTGATATACACACCACAAGCAATACTCAGCAACAGGAGTGATCATCACCACATAACTGTACTCACAGGGATCAGCCACAGCACATCCATGGGAAGGTATGGTATCTACAAATTCACCTGGGGTCCCTGACACTTGGGGCTGGGGAGATATGACATTATGGGCAGCATGAGGCCTGAAACAGAGGACTGGCTGACAATGATGCTCGATAAATGGAGCAGGTGAACCCCGCAGGTAGATCAATAGATAGCAGAGGCCAAACACTGAATGTTAACATGAAGCATTTAAGAATCAGGGTATTATAGGTGCAGAGACAGATCATGACAAAGGAGGGTTACACTAATATGATGAAGCTGTTCAGGAAGGCCTAGAATCACAAAAGGAGACTATGGAGAAGCACATGGAGCACCAGGAATCTTACCTCCATCACCAGGAATCATGGGTACACCTGTTCTGGCAAGTCCCACGCCATTGCTGGTGTGCACGTGGCAACATGTATACCAATGATGATCATGTGATAATTAGTGATATTCAAAATGTATCAATTATTCATCAATTACACGTCAGATGGCTAACAACTATTCAGTGGAATGGTGAGGCCCATCAGTGTCACAATTTTATATATCAAAGTATTAACCCCAATAATGACTAATGATCTTGTTCACCCATGCTTTACAAAATTGGGATGATAACATTTAAGTAAGAGGGTGAACAAATATTGGATACATTAAGACAAGTGATCACTTGTAAACCAAGCTGTTGTAACTGGAATGTTACAGAATCTGATAGCTGCTGAGTATATATGTCACTCACATTATTTGGTAGCATTGCTTGCTTGCAGTGTGTGGGAGAGGCCTATGGGGTGGGTGAAGTGGTGCTGGGAACCAGAGTACACTGGGCAATGTCTATGCTCAGCTGAGTGAGTACGCTCTGGTTCTGCACCGCCTGGAGCAGCCTGGCAATGTAGTGCCTCCTCGAATCCCTATGGAGCCTACTGAGGTTGCGGCCCACCAAGTCCTGAAGGGAGGAGACCCTGGCCTGGATCCCCCGTTTAGCATCTCTACAGTTTCTCATCAGGACCAGCATCTCCCCATGGATGCCTCCAATGGTGGGCCTTGGGATGGAGGTCCAAGATGGCTGTGGGAGGAGGAGTGGTGATCAATTGGGGATGTACTGAGGAGCGGTGTGGGTGATGACACTGGGGTGTCAGAAGGTCCAGCAAGTCCCCCCACTGACCACATCAATTGGAAGTCCTCCTCCTCATCCCCTGGGCCCTCTGATCCTCTCCTGTGCACCTCCTGGCACTGATCCTGGTGGGCGGTGGCACTGCCAGCAGTCTCTGACTCTGACTGAGACAACTGCCCCTTTCACTGCCTCTGTAGTGGATGCAGACCTTCTGCCAGCTGCAATAAGAGAAGAATGGTATATTGTTAATAACATTGTATGACCATTTGATTGATGGGTGTTCAATTAACAACTAATCTGCATATTGCAGATCAGAGGAGATCTTAAAAGGTTGAACTTGATGAACTAAAAGTCTTTTTATTTAACCTCAAGTACTATATAACTATCTGACATGTAGTTATCTTGAATCTGGATTGTTCACTTATAAGCTAATGTATCCTGTGCTGGATGTGATCATTACTTTATATTATGAGCTTGTTTGGTATTGGTCCATAGCAATATATTGATTTGTGCTGTGTTCTGGCCTCTGCAGCATATGCATATACATACTCTGCTGAGCATTGTGTCATACTAACCAATCAATGAGCATCTATTAGCAATAGTTGTTAACATGCTACTGAGAAGTGTTTCCTGATGGGCTAGTACACTATACTGCACATCCATCCTTACAGAGTCTGTATCTACATATGCTGCAGTGGTCACAGCCATAACTGTGGTCTCAATTGCATGTTTACTAAATTTAGATCTATCCCCTCCCCCTGTCTCCTTCTCTACACTTCCCCTCTCCCCCTCTCCCTTTCTCTCTTCTTCCTCTCCCCTTCTCTCCCCTCTCCTTCTCTCTCCCCCTCTCCCTTTCTCCCCTCCCCCTATCTCCCCTTCTCTCTTCCTCTCTCCTTCTCTCTCCCCCTCCTCTTTTGTTCTATCGCTCCATTTCTCTCTCCCCCTTCCCTCCCGTCTCACCCTCTTCTCTATCCCCCCCCAGTTTTTCTACCCTCTCCTTCTCTAACTCCCTATCCTTCTCTCCCCCCTCTCTCCTTCTCCCCCTCTCTCTCCCTCTCCCCATCTCTCTCCCCCTCTCTTTCTCTCTCCCCCTCTTCCCTTCTCTCTACCCCTCTCCTTCTTTCTCCCCCTCTCTCCCCTTCTCTCTTGCCCTCCTGATCTCCCCTTTTCTCTCCCCCTTCCCTTCTCTCTCCCCCTTCCCTTCTCTCTACCAGTCTCCTTCTCTCCCCGTCTCCTTCTCTCTCCCCCTCTTTCTCTCTCCCCCTCCTACTCTCTCCTTCTGTATCCCTCTCTTTTCTTTCCCCCTCCTTCTCTACCTGCTTCTTCTCTCCCCCCTCCTTCTCCCCCCCCCCCCTCTTGGCTTTCCTTCTCTCTATCCCCCTTTTCTTCTCGCCCCCGCTCTCCTTCTCTCCCCCATCCCCCCTCCTTATCTCCCCATCCTTCTCTACCCCTCTCCCACCTCCTTCTCTCCCGCCTCTCCTTCTTTCTACCACTTGTTTCCCCCTCTACTTCTCTCCCCCCTCCTCTCTGCCCTCTCCTTCTCTTTCCCCCCTTTCCTTCTCTTTCCCCGCTCTCCTTATCTCTCCCCACTTCTCCCATCTATCACTTACCTGTTTCTTGCATGCTCCACTCCCCCACGTCTGCAGCTGAGCCTCAGTCGGAGCCTGGCTCCTCTTCCAGGGGTCC
Organism: Discoglossus pictus; assembly: GCA_027410445.1. Taxonomy (NCBI): domain Eukaryota; kingdom Metazoa; phylum Chordata; class Amphibia; order Anura; family Alytidae; genus Discoglossus; species Discoglossus pictus. The sequence continues at coordinate 105,352,526 of CM050168.1, read as the reverse complement.
TGTTTGCACTGTGGAAGACAGGCAACAGGCAGGAAGCCCTCAGGATGGGAGAGGAGGCCAGGGGATCTAGGGGTGCGTGGATATGTCGAAGGGGGATAGGGATTCGGGTAGGGCCCTACACTAGAGAAATGTTTTACAAATAAAAGTAAACTACAATACAGCTTGCACTGGGGCCCCCATGAGGTGCAGTGCCCTGGTGCATAGCACCGGCTGCACCAGCAGTAGCTCCGCCTGTGGATCATCTATCCCTATTGAAATCCAGGGAGCTGACACCTCACTTTTATTGGTGGGCAACATTTCCTTCTGATTACAGTTATCTATGTATCTTCAGCTCAGTGACAGTGGCTGCTACCTCCTTCCAGGCCTGGTCCCTGGGACCGGTTTTAACTTCCCCCTGTAATAATGTGGACTCTGGTACAGATGGCATTGAGGAGTACTACCATCTCCTGTAGTTAGGGCTCTGTGTTGGTCCCCAGCCTCTTGTCCTCCAGACTGGGATATGTTCCTGTTCTGACCCTGAGGCCTCTCCCTAAGCCCTACTATACCCCCCGAGATCAGGCCCTTCCCCCTCTGACCCTAAGCTACATGTACATAGATATATGGTATATGGACTCATCCCTCCCTCCCCTACTTCACCTCTCACCAAGAACTACCACATAGCCTTCCCCCTCCATTTCTACCCTCCCTTTGTCTACTTCCCTCCCCTCCACTTCCTCCCTCCCTACGTCTCCCAACCCCCATCCACTTCCTCCTTTTGTCTCCCACCCCCCTTAACTTCCTCTTTCTCCCAAAAGTTTGTCTTGTCTATTGAGTAGAGGATGGGGGTGGGGGGTGGAGGGTGTGGCCTAGCTATAAGTGTATATATTTGTATTATTATACTATGTGTATGTATATTATGATATCAGTATTTATGTGTATTGTAAAATTAAGTGTACAGTAGTAATTAATTAGCTATGATAAAAGAATAGAAATCTGCACTTCATTCTGTCACTTCTGTACTGTCTTTTTCTATTGCAAAAACCACCAACTCCTGGGAATCTACAATACAGTCAGCACTGGGTCAGGATGCTCAGAAATATATACAGTATACCTGTCAATCACTAACCCGTTGACCATGGGCAAAGGAGCCCCAAAAATGTGTGTGTGAGTGTGTGTGGGGGGGGGGGGGATAATTCAACTCTACTCACTTTGGACAGGAAGCAGGGGCGGGGGGGACATTGCTGCAGTGCCCCTCAAAAACTTCTATTTTTAAATTTATTTGTTTAAATTCTCAATGCCCCTGGCCCCCTAATATAATTAAAAAGATTTGTCCCCCTCCCATCCCCCCAGTTCCTATGCCCCTACCGTTGGCCATTTTCCATTGACTCCTCGCTGTGGCGCAGCAAGAATATCTTTAAAAATTAATTGACTGGTGTATTTTTGCGTGGATGCTGTATTCCAGCCCCTTCACTGCTACTGACAAAAGCATGGTTTACGGATGTGGACTGAGTGCCTTCATTTTGCAAGTGATAAGTCTTACATTGACGTGTAACGTCTTCCGCAGACGATTTATGGCAACGCCGCAAATTGCACTGCGTGATTAGCATGGGGGCCATACATTTTAAGAGTAAAATAGGAACACATTTTGTTAGATTAATTTTGATAAAAACATAAAGGAATATATGTAGTGTGATCCCTGAGCTTGTAAGTGCCTGAGTTGTGTATATAATATAAACAGCCTTTAATGTATTAACTATTACATACATTTATTTTTTATTAGGTTACAAGGAAAAAAGTTATCAAAAGAGGCCATTTAATTACCCCCTATATGTTATTTGGTTGATGGTCAATCCCATGTTTAATGTTCATTTTGGTTCCTCTGGTCTCTCTTCACAGCTTAGGAAGTTGGATCAGCATGTACAGAAGAAGAAGATATGTGTTGGGGAACTTCTAGGGGCCGTGTTCAAGCACCAGACGGAGAGAGAAGGTTTAATTTCTCATGGACAAGAGCCAAAGGACCAGCTTCTAGACTGGCTAATGGCTAACGTGTGACATAAATCTCAACTCTGCGCACATGGGGCTCCACTATCAGCTAGAGCACAACTCACTTTCTACAACATTGTCCAATGACGTTAAGTAAAGAAGGGGAACCGTTGGATATTGCTACACTGACCCATAGTTTGTAGAATGTCTTCATTCTAACAGCAACAGGAGATTGAGAAAAACAAAGGCAAATAAACATGAGGGGACTTGGGAGAAACTACAGTGTCTGTGTGCTTGTGTAAGACAGGAGTCAGGATAGAAAGTTATATTGAGGGATGATGTTTTAGGAGGAGGTTATATAGAGGGATAGGGTCATTATATAGCAAGGTTTTATGTAGCAATAGGATTTTAATTTATATGAAGCAATATGAAAACAAATTATAGGGAGGGATTACAAGGATTATCTGGAGGGATAAAAAGAGTTTTAGGAGAGGTTCTATGAAATAAGCAAAGGGGTTATAGGGAGTGATGATGTCATGTGCAATGAACATAAAAAACATTTAATGTTCACCACACCCACAAATCTATAATATATTACTGCCACCACTAAGGTAATTTAAAAAATAACTATCTATGAAACCTCTGGCTGACCCAAATATTAAAAGTGACACTTAACCCAATTTGGTCACAAGCCCTAGTAGTAACAGACCCATTTCTCTCTGATTCACATGACAGTCTTCCAAAACATTTTACACCTAAAAAACATTTTACACCTCTCTGATGACCCACTTCCTCTCTCTTTCCAATCCTGATAGTCTCCTATCCTACCTTTCCCAGTTTCTAGGCTTCACAGACACATTTTCAATAGCAAGTTCTTAGATTTGTCCTAGAGGGATTTGGAAATTTTGCTCATCACTTTAATTCAAGGAAATATGTCACATAAGTCACATCTCTTTAGTTCATCATATATGTTAAATTTTAATCAATCTAATGCTAATTTACTCTCCCCTTTGTCTATCTCCATTTCTTCCACCTCTCTACTTCTCTCTCTATGTATCCCATTTTCCCTCCTTATTTCTCCTCTTACACCCCTTTGCAGGCTCCCTCCTTCAAACACCCATTTCTTTTGTGCTCCCTTTTTCTCATCTCTCTCACACACCTATTCTGTAAATTTCTGCCTTCCTCCATCTCTCAGTGCTTATCTCTAACCTCTCTCCCCATATTCCCACTTGACCCTCCGCTCTTCCTATCCTTTTCCCATCTTCCATTTCTCAATCTCTCCCCGTCTCCTCGATCTCTCTCAGCCCCACTTCCCCTCTTTCCCCACTATTTATTTCCCATTTTCCCAATGTCTCCTCTTTCTTCCATTCCTTTATGCTCCTCCATACCCTTTTATCTTCTCTCCATTTTCTCCGCTTTGTATCTCTCTAGTTTCTCACCCTTTTCTCCTCTTTATCTCTGTCCACCCTTTTCTAGTTCAAGTTCAAATATTAGCAGAAAATGTACACATGTGTTGCCAAGTACAGTATAAAGAAGAGTACAAGATGTATAATGTATTAATAGTTAATCCAGATATCTATTAATGTATTGAGTTAATTGTTGTAATAGGGACATATTGTGCAGATTCCATGATGGCATCTCCCCATTCCCATGCAGAACACAGTTTTGTCTGTTCATTTTCTCCTCTCTGTATCTTTCTCCATATATGATCTTCTATCTCTCTCATTTCTCCTCTCTCGCTTTCTCTCTCACCCTCTCTTCTCTCTATCCTTTCCCTCCTATCAATCTCTCCCTTTTTCTACTATCAGTATCTCTCTCTCTCTCCACATGTTCTCTCTATCTCCCATTTCTCTCTCTTTCTATGGCGTATATATATATATATATATATATATAAAAAAAAATATATATATATTTTTGTGGTTGTGTCCCTCTCTCGCCCCGCCTCATCAGAGGTGGTGCTCTGCAGCTCGCCTGCCTCTTCCTGAGGTGGGCTCTGCAGCCTTATAAGCACTTCCTGTTGGGACTTCACAGTCAGTCCATTTCTGTGTTCATGCATGCAGCTTGCTTTTCAGCTCTCTCACGATTACAGGTTCCGATTTTCTTTCCAAGCCTATTACTGCCTTTTTTGGCCGGTGTAAATATCACTGACTTTCTCCTTACATAACTATGTTACAAGGGAAGCTTTTGCTCATGGTGGCTTTCTGGCCCTTTTCCTGTCTACAAGGGCATTACTACCACTGGCTTCCATCATGTCACCATTTTGCAATATTAATATGTCAGATTTCCTGCTTTGCTGTTACTGTCTCATTTTCCTTGTCCATAAGGGCATCCCCATTGATGTAGAGCTATGGTTCCTCATGGTAAGTATTCCTGCCCTACATTTGCCTTTCTTATCGGTAAGTATTCATGCTCTACATTATACTTTCTTATCATATAACGGCTCTAAATCCACTAAATTGTCATTATCAGTATCTAAGGTCATACTTTGGACTTTTAAGCCACATTTCGTGGATTTGAGGCTAAATCTTCTAACCTTTGACCTTTCTATAAGTCCAAATTAACCTACTCTCTACAACTCCTACACCAGCCTTCGTAGGCATACCTCGTTGGTGCATACAAATCAGCCTTCGCAGGCCTCATTTTCATTACATGTTCATAAAACTCTCCCCACTACTTCATTCAGCCCTTGGCCCTCTTAGCAGGCTAGTTAGGGTGTAGCACTTTGGGCACACTCCGCTACATGAGGTGAGGGGGCCTCATTCACCAAACACACTTTCATTTCATGCTTCATACATGTCATAAATCAGCCTACGCTAGACTCTACCACTGGTTAGCTCCCAGGCACACCCTTTGGCCGCTCATCACCGTAGGAGAGGGACCCATCCCACAATTAATTTAATTACCTGGGAATATATATATTGTGAGATGGTGTCCCAGAGGATGGTGCAGGATACAGTGCTTTGAAGAGTTCTATAAAGGCTTGACAGAGTTAAACTCCTGCATTAAACTTAATTGGCCAGGTGGAGAAGCATTTACAGGCCTGTGAAGGAGAGTTGGAGGGGGGGGGGGGGGCAGGTTGTGTGCAGCAAGTGAAAGTAATAAAGAGGAGCTTGCTGGCTAGTCCTGTGGGAATCTGCATTCGGCACTGTGAATGAAAACCTGAAGGAGAAAACCTTGTTTACTGTGGCTGCCAGTTTTTAATAACAGAAAGAAGTGTGTTCTGTTTTGAAGTTGCTGGACTAACAGAGTTACAGAGAGCAACTACAGAGTCAGGAGGTGAAACTACAAAGACACAGAGTAAGAGAATTGTGTACTGAGGATTCCCAGGCAAAGTTGCCTAAAAAGACAAAGTCTATGCCACTCTGGAGCTGCCAAGGCTGTCAGAGGCACGGAATAAAGGTAACAGACTTATTATGCCCCAAGAGGCTGAGTGCTTGTCCTGTTATGTTGCAGTAAGTTAGTATTGCAATATTAAATGGTCCCTGCGGTTATTTCAAAAGTGGAAAAGACTTCAGCAGTATTCCAGAGACTGTTTGGTGCGCTCCGGTGAAGTCAATTGCTGTCTCTTATTTTGCTTCTTTTTTTTGTTTTTACCTGAAACCGAATAGCGGCTCAGGTTTACACAGGGCATTCCAGCAATTTAGTAAGACCGTTTATGTAGATTTTTATTTTCTCTAGCCAAGTTGTTGCTAATGTTATTTTATTTTATTTATTTTTTTAAATCCCAGTCTACTGCACCATACAGTGTTTTGCATACTCCTTTAAGGAAACCGCAGTTCCAGGCAGCCATCTTTGTCACAATCACATATATAGTTGTCAGCAATACGGGTTGTTGCTAATGCTTGCGGGCTCGCATAGCAAGCCCGCTGCAAATGCCAAAGGCGCTCCTTGCGCTGGTGGAGATGAGTGCCGTAAGCGCTCATCCCTACGACCCCCTACGACTTTTGGACTGCAAATGCTGACCCTCGCAAAGCGTGGGGCTGCATTTGCGGAGGTGGAGGCTCCTGCGTCGGCTGCAATGAGCCGCAGGCCTTACAACCCCATACAAATGACCACACAAGCGGGAGTTTAAAAAAAAAAAGCACGCAATGACTAACTACAAACTTACACAAAAAAATACGAGATGCAGGACTTAGAAAAAAAAAAATTGCGGACTTACACAAAAACAATTATGACCCGCGGGACTTCGAAAAACTCCATTACGGACTCGCAAAAATACAACCTTAACGGACAACCCGCGCACAGTGCCAACATTAAAAAATATGCATAAAAATTAAATAAAAACCTTACAAAGTTTAGACAAAAATCTCCTGAACGAGAGAAAAAATGTCTGCCGAAGAAAATGAGGCTACACAACCCCTAAAGCCGCTAAACACGACAAAGCAAATACGGCTTTTACAAAAACTCGTACGACATACAACATACACCATTAGCAAGGACGCTTCATCATACAAACCCACCTACCACATACACATTCACCTCCATTTTACAACACTAACTTACAGAATGTGGAAGTACCTATGTCACGATCTGCTTCTTCTTGGGGGCTTGATATGAACCTAGTTCAAACCTACCCCAGCAGAATCATGAAGTTCCTGTTCTCTGTGGCACAAAATATGGCTTCTGAAGAGGGCAAGGCCCAAAAGCTACAGGCGGAGAATACTGGATCCAGGTTACTTAGTGGCCCATAGCAAGACCACTCCCCAAGTCAGGATACAACACACAGAAATAGTCTCACACCTTGTTTATGTGAAAACTATCTCTCAACCACCTTTATTTGGAAAATACACGTATATAAACTCTTTACAACATAGTAGAGGGAGGGGCTACCTGAGGTCAGCCCCTAATGGCCTGTGGCCAATCCCGTAGCTTTACACCGTGGGAAACATGAGACTCCTCCCAGGTCCGCCCACTAGGTGTGGCTACCTAATTTAGTTGGTCTCTGGCTCTCAAGGGAGAAACATATATGTGCTCCTGTACTATGACCCTGATATTGGGCTGAAGACCCCATGGGGTTAAGGTGCCTCAATGTCTGTACAGACCCCTTTGTTCTGGCCTTGCTATCACTTCAAGTGTTTACTTTAGGTGATAGCTGGAAGGCAGATGGGTGATCTACTCAGGTTACATATGCAGTCAATATGGATGACTGCACCCAACATGGCTCCCACATTACAATACAATATATTTACAGATATTACCACTACAACATTTTATAACCCACATGTTATGAGTTGAGGCAGTACTTCCCACGTCAGTCCACTTAATGCGTTATGACGACTTTATTAGTGGTGACGTGGTAACCTGCCTCTTCTCTGAATGCACAACAATAACAGTGGGACTCTGCCCTGAATTTATTACATTATATCAGTGGCTCTGGGAGCCCAAAACCTTCTGTTCAATAACATGTGGCAGATAACAGTTCCAAATCCAAGATGGCCCCTGGCTGATTCATGACAACACCTCCCCCAAGCGTGGCAGGGAACATCCCTAATTTTCCCAGCTACGCTGATAGTCATGAATCTGCTGGTTTGGCCAGGCCCTCTGTATGCTATGCCAGTTCCAGTCCATTCGCACACAGTCCCAAGATGTAGCCTCAAAGCCACCCCCAGTGCGTGGTCTTGCCCTAACGGTACAGAGGAAATTGCTCTTCCCATGCAACCCCCACCCAAATAGTCCAGGATAGCATCTCTCTCTTCTTGGCAGCAGCATGGAAGTCACTGGGGACACAGTGGGTTGCACCCATACACCCTTCTGGGGCAAAGCAGTACTTTTGGGAGCCCCATAGAACAAACCCTGTCCCATAGCAACCCCTTTCCCTCCAGCCAGTCCCCACAGCTGGGCTGGGGTCTCTAAAACAGTCTCTGGGCCTTTGGGACCACAAGGGGACAGTCCACTACCCCCCCCCCCCCCCAGACATCATATTACTGTTGGGAGGCCAACAACACACCCACTGCAGAAAAGTACATACCAGGCTGTGCTGACCTCCAGCATCCATGATGATGCTAAGACCTGGATGCTCCTTTCCTGCTGCCTCCTGAACATCTGTAGCTTGGGACAGCTCCTCCTGGTTGTCCTCTATTGCCCTTGGTGGAGCAACTGTGCTCTGGCCCTCTGATGCAGGCTGGGGAATCTCGCAATTCCCACCCAGCCGGTTCTTTGGGGCCCTCAGCTGACCCTCTTCTTCTATGACCTTTTGCTTGGTACCCTTATCCCAGTCCTCCAGGTTTAACTGGGCCTTTGGAGCGGTGTCTGTTCCAGTGGGCCTCTGGACATTGGTTATCCAGGGTACCTCCCCACTTGGTTCACCCTCTACTATGGTGCCACACTGCACCCATGGCTCCTTTCCCAAGGCTGGCAAGCTTGCTGCCCGTGTCTGGCTCTTGGTGCCCCTGGCACTCTCTTGGTGCCCCTGGCACTCTTGCTGTGTAAGGCCTGGTTCCCTGTAGCTAAGAACCAGTTCCTTTCCCTCCCCACAGTCCATACATTTATTTTCTGACCCAGCCTCGGCAATATTTAGCTGGGTCTCTGTAGTACCTGTTCGGTGGTTCTGTTCCATGCCTGACTGGCATGAGCCCTCCCAGCTGGCTGGCCAACAACCATCTAGGGATGCTTCATCCAGTAAGTCTATATAATCCACCTCCAGCTGTAGCTCCTGCTGGATCAAAGGCCAAAGGAAGTTAGCTTTATGAGAGCCTGTCTCCAGTCCCAGCACGTGACAGTGCTTGGCAAACAGACACAGCTTTCTTTTCTCTGTCCCCAAGCCACTGTCCGGATCCCCATGTACTATGTCCCAAAGTGCCTTTTCCAGCCCCAATGAAAAATGATGATGTATCCCAACAGGTCCAACCCAATAAGCATATTGATCTTCCAGGGCGACCTCCTCATATACTAATTCTTCCAGCCATTCCATTAGCCTGTGACCTGGCCATAGTCCCAGGAATGCCATCCATTTATTTAGAAGGCCCATTCCTTTACAGTCCTTTCCAGTTACCAGAACATTCTCTGTCTCTACTGGGGATAAACATTTCCCCTCCACAGGAGCTGAGACAGGGCCATTGCTTACCCTTCTCCTGTTCCTCTGTACCTCCTGTGTGATCTGTATCCAGAGTTCCCTCTGCTGATCCTTGGTTAAACCTGCAGGCATTACCTCCATCCATCTTTGGTATCGTCTGGACACTTCCTCCTCCTCTGCTGCAGACATCTCTTCATAAGCTGCCATCCTTTTGTGTTTTATACAGAGATCCCACCGCTGCCACCAAATGTCACAATCTGCTTCTTCTTGGGGGCTTGATATGAACCTAGTTCAAACCTACCCCAGCAGAATCATGAAGTTCCTGTTCTCTGTGGCACAAAAGATGGCTTCTGCAGAGGGCAAGGCCCAAAAGCTACAGGCAGAGAATACTGGATCCATTTTACTTAGTGGCCCATAGCAAGACCACTCCCCAAGTCAGGATACAACACACAGAAATAGTCTCACACCTTGTTTATGTGAAAACTATCTCTCAACCGCCTTTATTTGGAAAACACACGTATATAAACTCTTTACAACATAGTAGAGGGAGGGGCTACCTGAGGTCAGCCCCTAATGGCCTGTGGCCAATCCCGTAGCTTTACACCGTGGGAAACATGAGACTCCTCCCAGGTCCGCCCACTAGGTGTGGCTACCTAATTTAGTTGGTCTCTAAAATGGACATTGAAAGACGCATATCTATGCGTCTTTCAATGTCCATTTCATAACAATTTTTTTCCTAGTATCAGAGATGAAAACAAGATAATCCATTTCAATTTGTCTATTACGTGCAGTTAGGACGTTGACCTCATTCCAACTAGGAAGGGGCCCATTTTTCCATCTATGTGCAATTAACCACTTGGCTACAAGGAGAATATGTAACACTAAGCTCACTTTGATTTCATCCCACTCTTTAGGAAACAAATGTAAGAAATTAACTAATAATTAAATAATTAATGTATAATTTCTACAAATAATAAGTTATTTTGGACAAATCAATAAGCAAGCATCCCCGTAAGTTAATTAATAAGCATATATTTTACATAAATTAATAAACGGTTACACAATGGATTTTAGACAAACAGATAGACAGTAGGGATAAAACGATATTTACAAAAAGATACTTACATGAATATATTACATTATTGCTAGATACAACACCAAGAGTCAGCAATATCTTCAGCGTCCATGTCTTTAGGCCTCAGGTCACACCACGGCATGGCTTCTGCTCAGCTGGGCACTCCACTGGATGGCTCTTCTGGACACCTCTTCATGGACACACACACACTTAGACTTAGACTCTCTGGGCTTTGTATATCTTTCTTGGGCACTCCCCCTTGATATGCATCTGTCCATCTCAACTGAAATCATCTCACCTCCCCCCAAACTCCATAAAAACTCCATAGCTGGGAATCTCACACACTCACAGATGTCCCCTTGTTTACATATAAACACTCTGGGCCAAGAGACCCCCTATTATGTTGTCTATATGATAGATGCAAGAGTCCACCACACCCAATTGTTCTTTTGTTTACCCATAAACAACCCCAGGCATAAGTCTTTTGTTACCGTATCAATGGAATAAATAGTCACACCTCAAGTTTCTCAGGGGACGGTTTGTTTGTGATAAGTTGGTTGTGACTGAACACAATATATAGATCATCACTTATAAAGATTTATACAACTACATATATTTTATAAGATACACTTATTAAAGACACAGGGCCCTATTAAATTCCAGCCTCGTAAATAAGAGGCTTCTACTTAAGCCCTACGTACTGCAAAATTTCTCTAACTTACAATGCTATTACATTAGCCCTGCTGCGAGCAACATATGAGCTACGCAGCAGGGCCGTACGTATCAACACTGCGTAAATGTACATGAGGAGTGACAGCCTGCGATATGATATCGCAGGCTCCCACTCCTCATCAATTGCTGCGGGGGCCCTAAACGGGACCTCCGTGGCAGTCCCCCGCATAAGCTCTGCCGTGGGGGGTACTCCAACTACCCCCCCGGCACCTAAAATTAACCCCCCCTCTATGCAGGGGTCCCCAATGGGACCCCCAAAGTGTCCTCACATTAACACCTTGCTGCAGCGGTCCATAGGGACCCCCGCAGCCCCCACACATTAACCCCTTGCAGCGGTGTCCCCGATCGGCACCGATCAGGCCCCCCACTGCATTTAATACTTTTAAATTCCCTACCGCGGCTCCTTAAAGGGACCGCGGCACACTATTAGCAACCCCGGCCGCGGCACCTAAAATTAACCCATCTTTGTGCTGGGGGTCCCCATCAGGACCCCCCAAGTGTCCCCACATTAACCCATTGCAGGGGATGGTCCCCGATCTGCATAGATCAGGCCCCCCGCTGCATTTAAAAGTTTTAAATTCCCCGCCACGGCTCCTTAAAGGGGCCGCGGCACACTCTTTGCTGGGGCTCCCCTTCGGGACCCCCAAAGTGTCCCCATATAAACCCCTTGCTGCAGGGGTCCATAGGGACCCCGCAGCCCCCCCACATTAAACCCCTGCAGCGGGGGTCCCCGATCGGCACTGATCGTGACCCTGCTGCATTTCAATTTTAAATTTCCCGCCTCGCGGGTTCTTAAAGGACCGTAAAGGTCCTGAAAGGACTCACACTAAAAATATTAACCCCAGGCAACTATAATTAACCCTGTGACTCATGAAGGTCAATACAGACCCCCATAAGGCCTTAGATAACCCTATAACTCAGGGTGGTCAATTCAGACCCCTATAAGGCCTTAATTAACCCTATAACTCATGGTGGTCAATACAGAACCCCATAAGGCCTTAATTTACCCAATAACTCATGGTGGTCAATACAGAACCCCATAAGGCCTTAATTTACCCAATAACTCATGGTGGTCAATACAGACCCCCATAAGGCCTTTATTAACCCGTCACTCATGAAGGTCAATACAGACCCCCATAAGGCCTTAATTAACCCTATAACTCATGAAGGTCAATATAGACCCCCATAAGGCCTTAATTAACCCTATAACTCATGAAGGTCAATACAGACCCCCATAAGGCCTTAATTAACCCTATAACTCATGGTGGCCAATACAGACCCCCATAAGGCCTTAATTAACCCTATAACTCATGGTGGTCAATACAGACCCCCATAAGGCCTTAATTAACCCTATAACTCATGTCAATACAGACCCCCATAAGGCCTTAATTAACCCTATAACTCATGAAGGTCAATACAGACCCCCATAAGGCCTTAATTAACCCTATAACTCATGGTGGTCAATACAGGCCCCCATAAGGCCTTAATTAACCCCATCACTCATGAAGCTCAATACAGACCCCCATAAGGCCTTAATTAACCCTATAACTCATGGTGGTCAATACAGACCCCCATAAGCACTTAATTAACCCCGTCACTCATGAAGGTCAATACAGACCCCCATAAGCCTCTATTTAACCCCATCAGTCCTATAAGGGTATATTATGACCATTATGGGCTTGTTACAACCCAACATTAACCACATAAGTGCCATGACGGTCCTCAAGGACCATCATGACACTAACTACAAACACTACACTATAACCCCCAATTAAACATTTAATCTAAACTAATCCCCCTCTACACTAATCTATTAACACTTACACTACCTACCTACACTACCTACCCCCTAATAAACCTCCCCACCACTCTAATTACAAAAAATAAAAAAAACTTCCTTACAATAAATAAATCAACCTACCTTACAGAAAAAAAAAACCTACAGTACAGAAAAAAAAACGTACAGTACAGAAAAAAAACAAATACATTACACCCCCCCCCCACTACAGAAAATAAAAAAAATACACACCTGAAAAGGAAAGACAGATATACACAATACAATACATACATACATATAATACATTACATAAATTACATTACATATATTACATATAATACATTACATTACATACATTACATATAATATATTACATATAATATATTACATATAATACATTACATACAATACATTACATTACATTACATATATTACATATAATATATTACATATAATACATTACATACAATACAATACATTACATACATTACATATAATATATTACATATAATATATTACATATAATACAAATCAAATACCCCCTATCTATCTAACATACAATCTATTTAATATAAAATAAATCCTAACTATATCAAATACATCCCCCTATCTATCTATCTAATTCACAATAAATCCTAACTACATACACAGACCCTTATTCTAAGCTAAAATAAAATAATTACAGTCCTAACTACATACACAGACCCTAATTCTAAGCTAAACTAAAATAATTACAGTCCTAACTACACAGACCCTAATTCTAAGCTAAAATAATTTAGACCACTTACCTTTAAGATGTTGCTTCAGATCACTAACCTAGGGGTAAAACAAAACAAAATAATTAGTACAAAACATTAACATGAAATAAATAAACATTATATACATTCTAAATATTCTACTCACCTTTCCAGCATGTCCCGTCATTGTTCAGCTCTTCCGGCGCGGCCCTGTTAAAAAAAACACAATACATTAATACATTAATACAATATACAAACAAGAAATAAAATAAACATATAAACATCTAAATATACATTTAACTTACCTCCCCGCGATGTCCCCGGCCTTCTCCCCTTCAGCTCCGGCTGGGCCCCGGAACCATCCGCGCTCTAAAAAAAAAAAAAAAACTAACCGAGATCTGCACTCGGAGACCTCCCCGACGCTAATGAGCCTCCCGGAGTCTTTTCCGGAAATGCAGCAGGGGTTTATATGGGGACACTTAGGTGGTCCCGATGGTGACCCCCAGCATAGAGGGGGGTTAATTATAGGTGCCGCGGCCGAGATTGGGTAATAGTGTTCCGCGGCCCCTTTAAGGAGCCGCGGCCGGGAATTTAAAACGTTTAAATGCAGCGGGGGACTGATCGGTGCCGATCGGGGACCCCCGCTGCAAGGGGTTAATGTGGGGGTGCTGCAGGGGTCCCGATAGAAACCCCTGCAGCATGGGGATGTGTATAGGGAGCAGGCGGGAGCCTCACACTGCTGTCTCGGGCTGCTCCGAGGCAGCACGTAGAGGCTTTAGGATCCCATGCGGGCACTTTTTGTGCCCGTAGGGATTCTTACTAAATGCGATAATCATGCGTAGATTTAAGGCTGCGTGTGACTACGTAGCTCTCTCGGAGCCTATTCTCGGAAATTTTTCGTAGTCATATCGCAAAGCAGGCTGCGAGAGATTCGGTACTCGCAAACAGCAGAAAAACTGCCTTTTGCGAGCACCGAGAGAACTACGAGGGATAATTTAATAGGGCCCACAATGTTTAAAAATGATCACTATATAAGCCATATCTCAAAAAATTGGGAGTAGGTTTTACTTCCATATTTAATTATTCTAGATACATGTTCAGCACACATCCCCCAAAACTTTTTCATTTTTGCACATTTCCACCACATGTGGCCCTGGGAAAATTTTTCTGTGCAGCCTCTCCAACAGAGTTCTTGGATTCCTGTAGGATAACATTTATTCATGGATTCAGGGACTATATACCACTAGCGACTTGCCCGTCAAAAAATGACGGTCAATAAAAGAATTTAAAAAAATTACACACCTGAAAAGGAAATATATATAACACATACAATACAATACAATTAAATAAAATACAATACAATTAAATAAAATACAATACAATACAATTAAATACAATACATGCCACTATCTAATATACATGCCACTATCTAATATACATCCCACTATATAATGTAATATACATCCCACTATCTAATATACAATACTATCTAATAATACATCCCCCTATCTATCTATCACACAATGCATGCTATCTATATATATAGCTACCCTAATTCTAAGCTACAAGAAAATAATTAAGACCACTTACCTTTGAGATGTTTCTTCAGATCAGCAACCTAGGGTAAAAAAAATTAAAAAAATGAATACAACACGTTTACATGAAATAACTAAACATTCTAAATATTCTAAATATTATACTCACCTTTCCAGCATGTCCCGTTCCAGCATGTCACGTCCTCCATGTTCCGTCCTCCATGTTTGCGTCTTGTCCATCGCTGCTCCTGTAAAAAAAACATTACATTAGTAAACATAAACCAAAGTGAAATAAACACAATCTACATTATACTTACTTTTCCACGATGTCTCCGGCCTCCTGGTGTTCTTCCCGGAAGCATCCGTACGTTAAAAAAAAAAAAAAAAAAGCGACACACATCCGCCCTGGCGGATGTCTCCGACGCTAATGACCTTCCTATGGAGTGTTCCAGAATAAAATTGGCAATGGCGGCTTCTGATTGGCTGAAAAGGCTGTCTATCAAATTCAGCCAATGAGAAGACCCCAATTGTGAACCAATGAAAAAAGTATAAACCCCAAAATACAACGCTGATTGGATAACACACCTGTCAATCTTTATTTGAACCAATCCTAAGGCTTTATTGCCATCAGCCAATCACAATGGAATATACCCCCACGTACTGATTGGTGAAGACATCTGCGCCTTCCCATTGGCTGTAATATTGATTGATATTAACAGTACCCAATGAGAATTGCGCAAATTCTTCACCAATCAGTACGTGAGGGTGTATTCCATTGTGATTGGCTATTGTCAGTGCAACCAATCAGAATGTGCAGGGGCTCCAACCAATCACCCTGTGGGGGTGTATTCCATTGTGATTGGCTGTAGGCATCTGCGCCTTGTGATTGGTTTAAATAAAGATTGACAGGTGTATTATCCAATCAGAGTGGGATTTTAGGGTGTATCCCTTTGTGATTGGTTCACACATTGGCGCCTCCTGATTGGGTGAATTTGATAGACAGCGTTTTCAAACAATCAGAAGGCGCCATTGCTTATTTTCTTCTGGAAAAGTCTCCGGGAGCCTCATTAGCGTCGGGGATGTCCGAAAGTGCGGATGTAAGTATATTTTTTATTTTATTTATTTTTATACAGGGCGTGGCAGAAGAGGATCCGGAGGAGGCCCGAGACATCGCGGGGAGGTAAGTAGAATGTAGATTATGTTTATTTTATTTTGATGTATGTGTATTAATGTTGTGTTTTTTTTAACAGGTGCCGCGCCGGAGAAGGATTAAAAGAATAAGGACTGGACATGCCGGAAAGGTGAGTAGAATATTTTCAATGTATAGAATGTTTATTTATGTACAGTAAACGTGTTGCACTAATTTTTTTTATTTTTTTTCGTAGGTGGCTGATGTTATGTTTTTTTTAATTTTCTGTAATGTTCCTTTTTTGGGGGGGTTTATGTTTTTTTATTTTTTGTAATGTAGTTAATTTTTTTGTGAGTTAGGTTTTTTATTTCATGTAATGTAGATTTTTTTTGTGTGACTTTAGGCTTTTTTTATTTTCTGTAATTAGAGTGGTGGGGGTTAATAGGGGGTAGGTAGTGTAGGTGTTAATTGGTTAGTGTAGAGGGTGTTTAGTTGATATTTAATGTTTTATTGGGGGGGTATAGTGTAGTGTAGTGTTTATACTTAGTGTCATGATGGTCCTTGAGGACCATCATGGCACTTATGTGGTTAATGTAGTGTTGTAACAGGCCCATAATGGTGTTAATATACCTTTATGGGACTGATTGGGGTTAAATAGAGGCTTATGGGGGTCTGTATTGACCACCATGAGTGACAGGGTTAATGAAGGGCTTATGGGGATCTATATTGACCCCCATGTGTGACAGGGTTAATGAGGGGTTTATGGGGGTCTCTATTGACCCCCATGAGTGACAGGGTTAATGAAGGGATTATGGGGGTCTATATTGACCCCCATGAGTGACACAGTTAATGAGGGGTTTATGGGGGTCTGTACAGGGAGTGCAGAATTATTAGGCAAGTTGTATTTTTGAGGATTAATTTTATTATTGAACAACAACCATGTTCTCAATGAACCCAAAAACTCATTAATATCAAAGCTGAATATTTTTGGAAGTAGTTTTTAGTTTGTTTTTAGTTTTAGCTATTTTAGGGGGATATCTGTGTGTGCAGGTGACTATTACTGTGCATAATTATTAGGCAACTTAACAAAAAACAAATATATACCCATTTCAATTATTTATTTTTACCAGTGAAACCAATATAACATCTCAACATTCACAAATATACATTTCTGACATTCAAAAACAAAACAAAAACAAATCAGTGACCAATATAGCCACCTTTCTTTGCAAGGACACTCAAAAGCCTGCCATCCATGGATTCTGTCAGTGTTTTGATCTGTTCACCATCAACATTGCGTGCAGCAGCAACCACAGCCTCCCAGACACTGTTCAGAGAGGTGTACTGTTTTCCCTCCTTGTAAATCTCACATTTGATGATGGACCACAGGTTTTCAATGGGGTTCAGATCATGTGAACAAGGAGGCCATGTCATTAGATTTTCTTCTTTTATACCCTTTCTTGCCAGCCACGATGTGGAGTACTTGGACGCGTGTGATGGAGCATTGTCCTGCATGAAAATCATGTTTTTCTTGAAGGATGCAGACTTCTTCCTGTACCACTGCTTGAAGAAGGTGTCTTCCAGGAACTGGCAGTAGGACTGGGAGTTGAGCTTAACTCCATCCTCAACCCGAAAAGGCCCCACAAGCTCATCTTTGATGATACCAGCCCAAACCAGTACTCCATCTCCACCTTGCTGGCGTCTGAGTCGGACTGGAGCTCTCTGCCCTTTACCAATCCAGCCATGGGCCCATCCATCTGGCCCATCAAGACTCACTCTCATTTCATCAGTCCATAAAACCTTAGAAAAATCAGCCTTGAGATATTTCTTGGCCCAGTCTTGACGTTTCAGCTTGTGTGTCTTGTTCAGTGGTGGTCGTCTTTCAGCCTTTCTTACCTTGGCCATGTCTCTGAGTATTGCACACCTTGTGCTTTTGGGCACTCCAGTGATGTTGCAGCTCTGAAATATGGCCAAACTGGTGGCAAGTGGCATCGTGGCAGCTGCACGCTTGACTTTTCTCAGTTCATGGGCAGTTATTTTGCGCCTTGGTTTTTCCACACGCTTCTTGCGACCCTGTTGACTATTTTGAATGAAACGCTTGATTGTTCGATGATCACGCTTCAGAAGCTTTGCAATTTTAAGAGTGCTGCATCCCTCTGCAAGATATCTCACTATTTTTGACTTTTCTGAGCCTTCTTTTGACCCATTTTGCCAAAGGAAAGGAAGTTGCCTAATAATTATGCACACCTGATATAGGGTGTTGATGTCATTAGACCACACCCCTTCTCATTACAGAGATGCACATCACCTAATATGCTTAATTGGTAGTAGGCTTTCAAGCCTATACAGCTTGGAGTAAGACAACATGCATAAAGAGGATGATGTGGTCAAAATACTCATTTGCCTAATAATTCTGCACTCCCTGTATTGACCCCCATGTTTGACAGGGTTAATGAAGGGCTTATGGGGGTCTATATTGACGAAGATGAGTGACAGGGTTAATGAGGGGTTTATGGGGGTCTGTATTGACCCACATGATTGACAGGGTGACAGTGTATATTTTTTTTTCTTTTACAATAGGTCCTTTAAGGACCTTTACGGTCCTTTAAGGACCTGTAACGCGGGAATTTTGAATTTTGTTTGCAGCGGGGGTCCCCGATCGCGTGCAATCTGGACCCCCACTGCGATGGTTAATGTGGGGTTAATTCAGGGCTCCGAGCTTATCTTGGATCCCCTGGGGTTAATGCGGGTTTCCGAGCTTATCTCGCATCCCTTCTTGGGTAATTTGTACGTGGCTGGGCTGTAGCCTCGTTTTTTGTTTTTTTCGGCGGCCATTTTTTCTCTCGCTTAGGGGATTATCGTGTGTCAGAACTCGGGAATTTGGACTTAAATGGAGGTGTAACTTCACTTTCAGAGTTCCTGGGTGCCCCCCACTGCTATGGGTAAGCTTTTTATGTAGTTTGTGTGACTATTTGGTGTGTTTTCACTGTTTCTAGTCGGCAGTTATAGTCGTATTCTTAGTGCGTGTGTTTGTTACGTTAAGGTTGGTTCCGAGGTGGTTTTTTTTTCTAAGTCGTGCGTGTGACGTGTTTAATGGCTCGCCTCGCTCATTGCCTAAGTGCTACAATTTAACGACAGCACCTCGAAAGGTGTTCTTGGTGAGGGAAACTGAACTAGGACTAACCTAGAGTTAATTATCTGCCAATTTAACAAGCATTGCTTAATCACCTTGGGTGTGTTTACCTGCCTTCTATAAATTGCTTTATCATACCATATTAAGTGGTTTAATTTTACTGCAGAAAACAAACTCACTTCAATCTGTAAAAACTTGGGCTTATTACTCTTTTCTGTCATTTTCATAGTGGTATAGGTTTATTGCCTAGGCATAATCCAACACATTTGGAGAGGCTAGCTAGCCCCCCATTTCTATACTTCTTTTCAACTATATCTTTACCCACTCTTGCCTTCCTCCATCTATTGATGAATTGATATTTTTTTCATTTATTACTTAGACCTTTTGAGACAAAAAGCAGAATACATCTCAGAACATAGGTAATTTTTGGGAGGATAAACATTTTTACACAAGCAATCCTACCCAAACATGATAAATTCAGGATAGCCCATGTCTTGAGATTTCTACATATTGGTAGATAGATCTTATCTAAATTAATCTTCTTCATAGACGAAAGGCAGGGTGTAAAGTCAATCCCCAAATGTGTAATTCGATTTTGTTCCCATCTAAAGCCTGTCGACTCACATTCATCCATAGGACCTCTGATTTTGTGGAATTAATTTTGTAATATGACATATATATTCAGGCTCGTCATGAGGTGTCTCATTGAGTTAACCAGGTCAGATAGAACCACAACAATATCGTCCCCAAATAAAGTTAGTTCGGACTCATTCTTTCCACAATCTGTCCCTTTTATATCTGTATTACTTCTTATCAATTGAGCTAATACCTCAATACAGTGGTTGAAAATCAAGGGAGACATCGGGCACCCATGCCTAGCCCCATTTTTTAACAGAAATGGGTCTGAAAAAGTCCCTGCCCATCACAAAAGCATAGGGATTTGAATATAGAGCCATTATGGCCCTCGCGCCTAACTCGCCGAAAACCCATCTCGTCTAGCATCACTTTTATAAAATCCCAATTAAATCTATCAAACACCTTTTCGTCATCAAGCCCTATAGCAACCATTTGGATTTACTTATCCTTTATATATGAAAAAATATCTATGTTTTTGTACATTAACGAAATCAGCCTAAAGTTAGTACATATTGACACATCTTTACCCTCCTTTGGGATTTAAATCATTGCTGCTTCTAGCATTTCTCTTGGTGCCCTGCCTGAACCTTTTATTTCATTAAAGGCTTTCGCAGATAATACACTAAACATGTTAGAAACAGCTTATAATAGATTGTTGGAAAATGTCTGGTCCTGGTGCCTTGTTAGAGTCTAATGCTCTGACACATTTTTCTATTTCTAGAACTGAGATCTCTTCCTCCAAACGTTTGAGTTGTTCCTTTGAGATCTTATTTAATTTTAACTTTTTAATCATTTCCGTTATATTCCCCGTAGTTGGTTTAATCCAATTCCAGATTAAATCTAACCTATTTCATTCTGGTTACGCTGGATCTTTCCCTTTGAATCCTTCATCTTCTTTACCCTTTTATTAATGTTTTTATTTTTTTAAGTATTCACAAGTAACCTATTTGCATTATTTCCCATATGATTTTTTTTGTTGGAACACCCATAACTTCCTATATGTCTGAGCTTGTATAATTTTTCTGTGCCTGTATTTTTCATATTTCTACAGTTAACCCCTTATCTGGCAAGATTTGGTTCGCTCTAGTTAACTTCCTCTTTCCTAGTTTTTTTTTTTTTTAACCATTCTGGATTTCAGAAGACATCTCATGAACGCCTTTTGAGTGTTCCATATCATTGTATCTGGCAAGATTTGGTTCGCTCTAGTTAACTTCCTCTTTCCTTGTTTTTTTTTTTAACCATTCTGGATTTCAGAAGACATCTCATGAACGCCTTTTGAGTGTTCCATATCATTGTATCATTGTATTCTTATTAAAACTAAAAATCTCTTCTATTTCTTTCTGAATTTAAATTTTATCTGTAGCTGAATGAAATACATATGGGTCTTTTTTTTGTTGTTGTTTATGTTAACACTCAAAGGGTCCTTAAGCTCTAATTTAATGTGACATTGGTCCGATTTCTACTTTATCCACTAACCCCAGAGTGTTTACATCAACAAGAAAATAAATAGATTCTAGTATAGACACTGTGTCGACACGAAAAAAAAGTATAATCCCGTTCTTCAGGATGACCTAACCTCCATGCATCAAAAATATTATATTTAACCAGAATCTCATTGAAACTCTTAGCTTTCCTCAAGGATTTCTTATCTGGGGCAGAGTTAGTGCTAGAGTTCCTATCCATTTTTGGATCTAGGCACATGTTTAAATAACTACAAATAAGTAAACTACCCATTTTGATGTTAAAGATAGTCTTTAGTTTTTTTGGATAAAAAACGATTTTGATTCACATTTGGCACATAAAGGTTAGCAATAGTATAGTTTTGTCTATTTATTTGGCCCATCCACACAATAAACCTACCCTCTGAGTCTCTTTCAACATGATCCGTTATTATATAATTTATTTTCTGAAAGAGTATAGATACTCCCCTTGCTTTTTTTCTTTTAACTTGAGTCAAATAGAAGAACACAATTCTTATTCAATATCCTAAGTTTTTTATCCTTAACCCAATGGGTCTGCAGCCGCTTTTTGAAAATGATAATGATAGGGCGGAGTGCCTCTTACATGGCACATTCAGTCCCTTCACATTTGTGACAGTATAGTCAATGTCAATGACATTCCATTCTTACCTCCAGGAGATGGAAAAAGATGCTTTGTTGGTCGTATCACTTCAATTTTGGGGCACGGCACGTGCAGTCAAAGGTGCCGCCAGATAGGAGTGATGTGTTTGTAAGTACTACTCTTATCAGTTTAATACTTGTTACGTCACCTATCAGGGGGCGTGTATAAGGCCTGGATTTTTAGAACCAGGAGATGGAAAAAGATGCTTTGTTGGTCGTATCACTTCAATTTTGGGGCACGGCACGTGCAGTCAAAGGTGCCACCAGATAGGAGTGACGTGTTTGTAAGTACTACTCTTATCAGTTTAATACTTGTTACGTTACCTATCAGGGGGCGTGTATAAGGCCTGGATTTTTAGAACCAGTAGATGGAAAAAGATGCTTTGTTGGTCGTATCACTTCAATTTTGGGGCACGGCACGTGCAATCAAAGGTGCCACCAGATAGGAGTGACGTGTTTGTAAGTACTACTCTTATCAGATTAATACTTGTTACGTTACCTATCAGGTGGCGTGTATAAGGCTTGGATTTTTAGAACCAGGAGATGGAAAAAGATGCTTTG
Source organism: Discoglossus pictus (assembly GCA_027410445.1). NCBI lineage: Eukaryota > Metazoa > Chordata > Amphibia > Anura > Alytidae > Discoglossus > Discoglossus pictus. The sequence continues at coordinate 105,330,117 of CM050168.1, read as the reverse complement.
TTGGTCGTATCACTTCAATTTTGGGGCACGGCACGTGCAGTCAAAGGTGCCACCAGATAGGAGTGACGTGTTTGTAAGTACTACTATTATCAGTTTAATACTTGTTACGTTACCTATCAGGGGGCGTGTATAAGGCTTGGATTTTTAGAACCAGGAGATGGAAAAAGATGCTTTGTTGGTCGTATCACTTCAATTTTGGGGCACGGCACGTGCAGTCAAAGGTGCCACCAGATAGGAGTGACGTGTTTGTAAGTACTACTCTTATCAGTTTAATACTTGTTACGTTACCTATCAGGGGGCGTGTATAAGGCCTGGATTTTTAGAACCAGTAGATGGAAAAAGATGCTTTGTTGGTCGTATCACTTCAATTTTGGGGCACGGCACGTGCAATCAAAGGTGCCACCAGATAGGAGTGACGTGTTTGTAAGTACTACTCTTATCAGATTAATACTTGTTACGTTACCTATCAGGGGGCGTGTATAAGGCCTGGATTTTTAGAACCAGGAGATGGAAAAAGATGCTTTGTTGGTCGTATCACTTCAATTTTGGGGCACGGCACGTGCAGTCAAAGGTGCCACCAGATAGGAGTGACGTGTTTGTAAGTACTACTTTTATCAGTTTAATACTTGTTACGTTACCTATCAGGGGGCGTGTATAAGGCCTGGATTTTTAGAAGCAGGAGATGGAAAAAGATGCTTTGTTGGTCGTATCACTTCAATTTTGGGGCACGGCACGTGCAGTCAAAGGTGCCACCAGATAGGAGTGACGTGTTTGTAAGTACTACTCTTATCACTTTAATACTTGTTACGTCACCTATCAGGGGGTGTGTATAAGGCCTGGATTTTTAGAAGCAGGAGATGGAAAAAGATGCTTTGTTGGTCGTATCACTTCAATTTTGGGGCACGGCACGTGCAGTCAAAGGTGCCACCAGATAAGAGTAGTACATACAAACACGTCACTCCTATCAGTTTAATACTTTTTACGTTACCTATCAGGGGGCGTGTATAAGGCCTGGATTTTTAGAACCAGGAGATGGAAAAAGATGCTTTGTTGGTCGTATCAGTTCAATTTTGGGGCACGGCACGTGCAGTCAAAGGTGCCACCAGATAGGAGTGACGTTGTTTGTAAGTACTACTATTATCAGTTTAATACTTGTTACGTTACCTATCAGGGGGCGTGTATAAAGCCTGGATTTTTAGAACCAGGAGACGGAAAAAGATGCTTTGTTGGTCGTATCACTTCAATTTTGGGGCACGGCACGTGCAGTCAAAGGTGCCACCAGATAGGAGTGACGTTGTTTGTAAGTACTACTATTATCAGTTTAATACTTGTTACGTTACCTATCAGGGGGAGTGTATAAAGCCTGGATTTTTAGAACCAGGAGATGGAAAAAGATGCTTTGTTGGTCGTATCACTTCAATTTTGGGGCACGGCACGTGCAGTCAAAGGTGCCACCAGATAGGAGTGACGTTGTTTGTAAGTACTACTATTATCAGTTTAATACTTGTTACGTTACCTATCAGGGGGCGTGTATAAGGCCTGGATTTTTAGAACCAGGAGATGGAAAAAGATGCTTTGTTGGTCGTATCACTTCAATTTTGGGGCACGGCACGTGCAGTCAAAGGTGCCACCAGATAGGAGTGACGTGTTTGTAAGTACTACTCTTATCAGTTTAATACTTGTTACGTCACCTATCAGGGGGCGTGTATAAGGCCTGGATTTTTAGAAGCAGGAGATGGAAAAAGATGCTTTGTTGGTCGTATCACTTCAATTTTGGGGCACGGCACGTGCAGTCAAAGGTGCCACCAGATAAGAGTAGTACTTACAAACACGTCACTCCTATCAGTTTAATACTTTTTACGTTACCTATCAGGGGGCGTGTATAAGGCCTGGATTTTTAGAAGCAGGAGATGGAAAAATATGCTTTGTTGGTCGTATCAGTTCAATTTTGGGGCACGGCACGTGCAATCAAAGGTGCCACCAGATAGGAGTGACGTGTTTGTAAGTACTACTCTTATCAGTTTAATACTTGTTACGTTACCTATCAGGGGGCGTGTATAAGGCCTGGATTTTTAGAACCAGTAGATGGAAAAAGATGCTTTGTTGGTCGTATCACTTCAATTTTGGGGCACGGCACGTGCAGTCAAAGGTGCCACCAGATAGGAGTGACGTGTTTGTAAGTACTACTCTTATCAGTTTAATACTTGTTACGTTACCTATCAGGGGGCGTGTATAAGGCCTGGATTTTTAGAACCAGTAGATGGAAAAAGATGCTTTGTTGGTCGTATCACTTCAATTTTGGGGCACGGCACGTGCAATCAAAGGTGCCACCAGATAGGAGTGACGTGTTTGTAAGTACTACTCTTATCAGATTAATACTTGTTACGTTACCTATCAGGGGGCGTGTATAAGGCCTGGATTTTTAGAACCAGGAGATGGAAAAAGATGCTTTGTTGGTCGTATCACTTCAATTTTGGGGCACGGCACGTGCAGTCAAAGGTGCCACCAGATAAGAGTAGTACATACAAACACGTCACTCCTATCAGTTTAATACTTTTTACGTTACCTATCAGGGGGCGTGTATAAGGCCTGGATTTTTAGAAGCAGGAGATGGAAAAATATGCTTTGTTGGTCGTATCAGTTCAATTTTGGGGCACGGCACGTGCAATCAAAGGTGCCACCAGATAGGAGTGACGTGTTTGTAAGTACTACTCTTATCAGTTTAATACTTGTTACGTTACCTATCAGGGGGCGTGTATAAGGCCTGGATTTTTAGAACCAGTAGATGGAAAAAGATGCTTTGTTGGTCGTATCACTTCAATTTTGGGGCACGGCACGTGCAGTCAAAGGTGCCACCAGATAGGAGTGACGTGTTTGTAAGTACTACTCTTATCAGTTTAATACTTGTTACGTTACCTATCAGGGGGCGTGTATAAGGCCTGGATTTTTAGAACCAGTAGATGGAAAAAGATGCTTTGTTGGTCGTATCACTTCAATTTTGGGGCACGGCACGTGCAATCAAAGGTGCCACCAGATAGGAGTGACGTGTTTGTAAGTACTACTCTTATCAGATTAATACTTGTTACGTTACCTATCAGGGGGCGTGTATAAGGCCTGGATTTTTAGAACCAGGAGATGGAAAAAGATGCTTTGTTGGTCGTATCACTTCAATTTTGGGGCACGGCACGTGCAGTCAAAGGTGCCACCAGATAGGAGTGACGTGTTTGTAAGTACTACTTTTATCAGTTTAATACTTGTTACGTTACCTATCAGGGGGCGTGTATAAGGCCTGGATTTTTAGAAGCAGGAGATGGAAAAAGATTCTTTGTTGGTCGTATCACTTCAATTTTGGGGCACGGCAAGTGCAGTCAAAGGTGCCACCAGATAGGAGTGACGTGTTTGTAAGTACTACTCTTATCACTTTAATACTTGTTACGTCACCTATCAGGGGGTGTGTATAAGGCCTGGATTTTTAGAAGCAGGAGATGGAAAAAGATGCTTTGTTGGTCGTATCACTTCAATTTTGGGGCACGGCACGTGCAGTCAAAGGTGCCACCAGATAAGAGTAGTACATACAAACACGTCACTCCTATCAGTTTAATACTTTTTACGTTACCTATCAGGGGGCGTGTATAAGGCCTGGATTTTTAGAAGCAGGAGATGGAAAAATATGCTTTGTTGGTCGTATCAGTTCAATTTTGGGGCACGGCACGTGCAATCAAAGGTGCCACCAGATAGGAGTGACGTGTTTGTAAGTACTACTCTTATCAGTTTAATACTTGTTACGTTACCTATCAGGGGGCGTGTATAAAGCCTGGATTTTTAGAACCAGGAGATGGAAAAAGATGCTTTGTTGGTCGTATCACTTCAATTTTGGGGCACGGCACGTGCAGTCAAAGGTGCCACCAGATAGGAGTGACGTGTTTGTAAGTACTACTCTTATCAGTTTAATACTTGTTACGTCACCTATCAGGGGGCGTGTATAAGGCCTGGATTTTTAGAAGCAGGAGATGGAAAAAGATGCTTTGTTGGTCGTATCACTTCAATTTTGGGGCACGGCACGTGCAGTCAAAGGTGCCACCAGATAAGAGTAGTACATACAAACACGTCACTCCTATCAGTTTAATACTTTTTACGTTACCTATCAGGGGGCGTGTATAAGGCCTGGATTTTTAGAACCAGGAGATGGAAAAAGATGCTTTGTTGGTCGCATCACTTCAATTTTGGGGCACGGCACGTGCAATCAAAGGTGCCACCAGATACGAGTGACGTGTTTGTAAGTACTACTCTTATCAGTTTAATACTTGTTACGTTACCTATCAGGGGGCGTGTATAAGGCCTGGATTTTTAGAACCAGGAGATGGAAAAAGATGCTTTGTTGGTCGTATCACTTCAATTTTGGGGCACGGCACGTGCAATCAAAGGTGCCACCAGATAGGAGTGACGTGTTTGTAAGTACTACTCTTATCAGATTAATACTTGTTACGTTACCTATCAGGGGGCGTGTATAAGGCCTGGATTTTTAGAACCAGGAGATGGAAAAAGATGCTTTGTTGGTCGTATCACTTCAATTTTGGGGCACGGCACGTGCAGTCAAAGGTGCCACCAGATAAGAGTAGTACATACAAACACGTCACTCCTATCAGTTTAATACTTTTTACGTTACCTATCAGGGGGCGTGTATAAGGCCTGGATTTTTAGAACCAGGAGATGGAAAAAGATGCTTTGTTGGTCGTATCAGTTCAATTTTGGGGCACGGCACGTGCAATCAAAGGTGCCACCAGATAGGAGTGACGTGTTTGTAAGTACTACTCTTATCAGTTTAATACTTGTTACGTTACCTATCAGGGGGCGTGTATAAAGCCTGGATTTTTAGAACCAGGAGATGGAAAAAGATGCTTTGTTGGTCGTATCACTTCAATTTTGGGGCACGGCACGTGCAGTCAAAGATGCCACCAGATAGGAGTGACGTTGTTTGTAAGTACTACTATTATCAGTTTAATACTTGTTACGTTACCTATCAGGGGGAGTGTATAAAGCCTGGATTTTTAGAACCAGGAGATGGAAAAAGATGCTTTGTTGGTCGTATCACTTCAATTTTGGGGCACGGCACGTGCAGTCAAAGGTGCCACCAGATAGGAGTGACGTTGTTTGTAAGTACTACTATTATCAGTTTAATACTTGTTACGTTACCTATCAGGGGGCGTGTATAAGGCCTGGATTTTTAGAACCAGGAGATGGAAAAAGATGCTTTGTTGGTCGTATCACTTCAATTTTGGGGCACGGCACGTGCAGTCAAAGGTGCCACCAGATAGGAGTGACGTGTTTGTAAGTACTACTCTTATCAGTTTAATACTTGTTACGTCACCTATCAGGGGGCGTGTATAAGGCCTGGATTTTTAGAAGCAGGAGATGGAAAAAGATGCTTTGTTGGTCGTATCACTTCAATTTTGGGGCACGGCACGTGCAGTCAAAGGTGCCACCAGATAGGAGTGACGTTGTTTGTAAGTACTACTATTATCAGTTTAATACTTGTTACGTTACCTATCAGGGGGCGTGTATAAGGCTTGGATTTTTAGAACCAGGAGATGGAAAAAGATGCTTTGTTGGTCGTATCACTTCAATTTTGGGGCACGGCACGTGCAGTCAAAGGTGCCACCAGATACGAGTGACGTGTTTGTAAGTACTACTCTTATCAGTTTAATACTTGTTACGTTACCTATCAGGGGGCGTGTATAAGGCCTGGATTTTTAGAACCAGGAGATGGAAAAAGATGCTTTGTTGGTCGTATCACTTCAATTTTGGGGCACGGCACGTGCAATCAAAGGTGCCACCAGATAGGAGTGACGTGTTTGTAAGTACTACTCTTATCAGATTAATACTTGTTACGTTACCTATCAGGGGGCGTGTATAAGGCCTGGATTTTTAGAACCAGGAGATGGAAAAAGATGCTTTGTTGGTCGTATCACTTCAATTTTGGGGCACGGCACGTGCAGTCAAAGGTGCCACCAGATAAGAGTAGTACATACAAACACGTCACTCCTATCAGTTTAATACTTTTTACGTTACCTATCAGGGGGCGTGTATAAGGCCTGGATTTTTAGAACCAGGAGATGGAAAAAGATGCTTTGTTGGTCGTATCAGTTCAATTTTGGGGCACGGCACGTGCAATCAAAGGTGCCACCAGATAGGAGTGACGTGTTTGTAAGTACTACTCTTATCAGTTTAATACTTGTTACGTTACCTATCAGGGGGCGTGTATAAAGCCTGGATTTTTAGAACCAGGAGATGGAAAAAGATGCTTTGTTGGTCGTATCACTTCAATTTTGGGGCACGGCACGTGCAGTCAAAGGTGCCACCAGATAGGAGTGACGTTGTTTGTAAGTACTACTATTATCAGTTTAATACTTGTTACGTTACCTATCAGGGGGAGTGTATAAAGCCTGGATTTTTAGAACCAGGAGATGGAAAAAGATGCTTTGTTGGTCGTATCACTTCAATTTTGGGGCACGGCACGTGCAGTCAAAGGTGCCACCAGATAGGAGTGACGTTGTTTGTAAGTACTACTATTATCAGTTTAATACTTGTTACGTTACCTATCAGGGGGCGTGTATAAGGCCTGGATTTTTAGAACCAGGAGATGGAAAAAAGATGCTTTGTTGGTCGTATCACTTCAATTTTGGGGCACGGCACGTGCAGTCAAAGGTGCCACCAGATAGGAGTGACGTGTTTGTAAGTACTACTCTTATCAGTTTAATACTTGTTACGTCACCTATCAGGGGGCGTGTATAAGGCCTGGATTTTTAGAAGCAGGAGATGGAAAAAGATGCTTTGTTGGTCGTATCACTTCAATTTTGGGGCACGGCACGTGCAGTCAAAGGTGCCACCAGATAAGAGTAGTACTTACAAACACTTCACTCCTATCAGTTTAATACTTTTTACGTTACCTATCAGGGGGCGTGTATAAGGCCTGGATTTTTAGAAGCAGGAGATGGAAAAATATGCTTTGTTGGTCGTATCAGTTCAATTTTGGGGCACGGCACGTGCAATCAAAGGTGCCACCAGATAGGAGTGACGTGTTTGTAAGTACTACTCTTATCAGTTTAATACTTGTTACGTCACCTATCAGGGGGCGTGTATAAGGCCTGGATTTTTAGAAGCAGGAGATGGAAAAAGATGCTTTGTTGGTCGTATCACTTCAATTTTGGGGCACGGCACGTGCAGTCAAAGGTGCCACCAGATAAGAGTAGTACATACAAACACGTCACTCCTATCAGTTTAATACTTTTTACGTTACCTATCAGGGGGCGTTTATAAGGCCTGGATTTTTAGAACCAGGAGATGGAAAAAGATGCTTTGTTGGTCGCATCACTTCAATTTTGGGGCACGGCACGTGCAATCAAAGGTGCCACCAGATACGAGTGACGTGTTTGTAAGTACTACTCTTATCAGTTTAATACTTGTTACGTTACCTATCAGGGGGCGTGTATAAGGCCTGGATTTTTAGAACCAGGAGATGGAAAAAGATGCTTTGTTGGTCGTATCACTTCAATTTTGGGGCACGGCACGTGCAGTCAAAGGTGCCACCAGATAGGAGTGACGTGTTTGTAAGTACTACTCTTATCAGTTTAATACTTGTTACGTTACCTATCAGGGGGCGTGTATAAGGCCTGGATTTTTAGAACCAGGAGATGGAAAAAGATGCTTTGTTGGTCGTATCACTTCAATTTTGGGGCACGGCACGTGCAGTCAAAGGTGCCACCAGATAGGAGTAGTACATACAAACACGTCACTCCTATCAGTTTAATACTTTTTACGTTACCTATCAGGGGGCGTGTATAAGGCCTGGATTTTTAGAACCAGGAGATGGAAAAAGATGCTTTGTTGGTCGTATCACTTCAATTTTGGGGCACGGCACGTGCAGTCAAAGGTGCCACCAGATAGGAGTGACGTGTTTGTAAGTACTACTCTTATCAGTTTAATACTTGTTACGTTACCTATCAGGGGGCGTGTATAAGGCCTGGATTTTTAGAACCAGGAGATGGAAAAAGATGCTTTGTTGGTCGTATCACTTCAATTTTGGGGCACGGCACGTGCAGTCAAAGGTGCCACCAGATAGGAGTGACGTGTTTGTAAGTACTACTATTATCAGTTTAATACTTGTTACGTTACCTATCAGGGGGCGTGTATAAGGCCTGGATTTTTAGAACCAGGAGATGGAAAAAGATGCTTTGTTGGTCGTATCACTTCAATTTTGGGGCACGGCACGTGCAGTCAAAGGTGCCACCAGATAGGAGTGACGTGTTTGTAAGTACTACTCTTATCAGTTTAATACTTGTTACGTTACCTATCAGGGGGCGTGTATAAGGCCTGGATTTTTAGAACCAGGAGATGGAAAAAGATGCTTTGTTGGTCGTATCACTTCAATTTTGGGGCACGGCACGTGCAGTCAAAGGTGCCACCAGATAGGAGTGACGTGTTTGTAAGTACTACTCTTATCAGTTTAATACTTGTTACGTTACCTATCAGGGGGCGTGTATAAGGCCTGGATTTTTAGAACCAGGAGATGGAAAAAAGATGCTTTGTTGGTCGTATCACTTCAATTTTGGGGCACGGCACGTGCAGTCAAAGGTGCCACCAGATAGGAGTGACGTTGTTTGTAAGTACTACTATTATCAGTTTAATACTTGTTACGTTACCTATCAGGGGGCGTGTATAAGGCCTGGATTTTTAGAACCAGGAGATGGAAAAAGATGCTTTGTTGGTCGTATCACTTCAATTTTGGGGCACGGCACGTGCAGTCAAAGGTGCCACCAGATAGGAGTGACGTGTTTGTAAGTACTACTCTTATCAGTTTAATACTTGTTACGTTACCTATCAGGGGGCGTGTATAAGGCCTGGATTTTTAGAACCAGGAAT